>SJYC01142986.1:0-22627 GCA_006408675.1 Madoqua kirkii
AATACCAGACCACCTGACCTGCCTCTTGAGAAATCTGTATGCAGGTCAGGAAGAAACAGTTAGAACTGGACATGGAACAACAGACTGGTTCCAAATAGGAAAAGGAGTATGTCAAAGCTGCATATTGTCACCTTGCTTATTTAACTTCTATGCAGAGTACATCATGAGAAACCCTGGGCTGGAAGAAGCACAAGCTGGAATCAAGATTGCTGGGAGAAAGATCAATAACCTCAGATATGCAAAGGACAGCACCCTTTTGGCAGAAAGTGAAGAGGAACTAAAGCCTCTTGATGAACGTGAAAGAGGAGAGTGAAAAAGCTGGCTTAAAGCTCAACATTCAGAAAATGAAGATCATGGCATCTGGTCCCATCACTTCATGGGAAATAGATGAGGAAACGGTGGAAATAGTGTCAGAGTTTATTTTTGGGGCTCCAAAATCACTGCAGATGGTGACTGCAGCCATGAAATTAAAAGACATTTACTCCTTGTAAGAAAAGTTATGACCAACCTAGAGAGCATATTTAAAAGCAGAGGCATTACTTTGCCAACAAAGGTCCATCTAGTCAAGGCTCTGGTTTTTCCATTGGTCGTATATGGATGTGAGAGTTGGATTGTGAAGAAAGCTTAGCGCCAAAGAATTGATGTTTTGGAACTGTGGTGTTGGAGAAGAATCTTGAGAGTCCAGTCCATTCTAAAGGAGATCAGTCCTGAGTGTTCATTGGAAGGACTCATGCTGATGCTGAAACTCCAATACTTTGGCCACCTCATGTGAAGAGCTGACTCATTGGAAAAGACCCTGATGCCAGGAGGAATTAGGGGCAGGAGGAGAAGGGGATGACAGAGGATGAGATGGATGGGTGGATGGCATCACTGACTCAATGGACATGAGTTTGAATAAATTCTAGGACTTGGTGATGGACAGGGAGGCCTGTTGTGCTGCGATACATGGGGTCGCAAAGTCGGTCATGACTGAGTGACTGAACTGAACTGAATGCATATATACGGAATCAAGAAAAATGGTACTGAAGAATTTATTTTTCAGGGCAGCAGTGGAGAAACATGACATAGAGAATAGACTTGTGGACATGGGTAGGGGAGGATAGGGTGAGATGTATGGAAAGAGAAACATGGAAACTTACATTATGATACGTAAAATAGATAGCCAACCAGAATTTGCAATATGGCTGAGAAACTCAAACAGAGGTTCTGTATCAACCTAGAGGCATGGGATGGGGAGGGCAATGGGAGGGAAGTTCAAAAAGAAAGGGATATATGTATACCTATGTCTGATTCAGGTTGTGATTTGACAGAAAACAAAATTCTATAAAGCAATTATCCTTCAATAAAAAAAGAAAATACTCTCTTTCCATAAGAAGCTGTATATGCTGCAGAGAAATTCTTTACAATCTCTTTAGGGACTCAGAAGTCTATTTCACTTGACTATATTCTGACTTTCCAAATATCTTATGAACTTCAGGAAAGAGAAGGAAAATGCCATTTTCTTCCTTTGTATCCTCCCAAACATGTCTGCCCTGTTTTAGTCACACAGTGGTTATCCAATTTATTTTGCTGACTGAAAGATATATCATTATATAATAAGATTTTCTTTTCTCCACACAATTAAAGCGAAACAATGCCTAAAAACTGTCATGAAGCATCCGAATATGATCTATTTAGTAATGATGATGAGTAATAGAAATAGTTAGTCCATGATTCAGGAGAATACTAATGAAGACAAAAAGTGTATTTTGACTAATCTGTTTTCTGAAATGTTCTTGGTAATAAGTGTTAAAATGGGGTCAAAGTCATTTCCCTTATTTGAAATGGAAAGGTAATTCTAATGCTTAGAAAAGAAAGCTTTGCAATCTTCCAGGAATTTTAATTTCTAAGCTGAAAATGCTTTAGCTCTTACATCTGGTAACAATTGTTATAATGCACAAATCAGTCTACTATCAGTCTTTGGCTCTTTCACAAGTCAAATGTGAAATAAGGGTAACAGTAATATTAAAAATGTGATGCAATTCTCTGATCATATTTAGATGTTATTAAATTATGTTAAAGAGGCATGTTGATGGCAATGTTACATATTTCCACACCTGATAGTATTCTAATCAACAGCAATTTTCCTCTGAAAAAGAAATAGGAAATGAAGTAGTTTAACTTAATTGAATAACTGATAAAAATAATCAATGGTACTTTAGTTTATGGTATGGATAAAGAAGTATAAATGATTTCCTATTTTCAGAAACACTGTAGTGAAATAGATGATGGGAATGGAATCCAAAATACAGTTTGTAGATCCCTGTATGCTACTAAGAATCAAGTCACTAAATCATCTCACTTACAGAACCAGGCAAAAGCAATGGGACAAAGGTCACAGGTAAAGAAAAGGAATATATAAATGTCTGAAAGCTGTTTGATATATTTGATTATAGTTAATACCAGTCAACCAAAATTTTGGCCTCCTTTGACAAGTTAAAAGTAGGGGGAAGAAAGGAATTAGCAGATATGATAGTGAAGAAGAAGCCATATTAAATGTGGTCTTTGGAGTATTTTTAAAAATTGGAATATAATTGTTTTACAATGTCGTGTTAGTTTCTGGTGTACAACATCATGAATTAGCTATATATACGGATATTTATATATATATATATCCCCTTCTTCATGAGCCTCCCTCCCTCCCTCCCATTCCACCCCATCACAGAGCACTGAGCTGAGCCCCAGTGCTATATAGCAGCTTTCCACTAGCTATTTATTAATAACACATGGTATTATATATGTCATTGCTACTCTCTCAATTCAGCTCCTCCCTCTCCTTCCCCACCCTGTGTCCACAAGTCCATTCTCCATATCTATGCCTCTATTTCTGCCCGCAAATAGGTTCATCAGTACTTTTTCTAGATTCCATACAAAGCAAAGTAAGCCAGAAAGGGAAAAGCAATTATAGTGTATTAACACATATATATGGCATTTGAGTACTGAGATAAAGAAGGTAGGAGTTCAAACAGGAATACCAGAAAGCAAACACAGTGATCAAGTATGAGGGATTCATCACATTATATGATATTTGAAAGTTTTGCAATGGCATCACCTGCTCAGTTCCAAAGCTGGAACTTTTAAATGAAGAAAAGCCCCAGAAGCAAGGGAGAAAGACCCTGATGAGTTGAGATTCCTGTTTTCTTGCCCATGAAGCACAGAAAGGGCCTCCTGGACCATGGGTCCAATTAGCAGAAGTGAGACTTGGGTCATCTTACTTAGGTAACATGAAAGGGTTGCTCACTCTGAAGTCACAGGTCAGAAATTACTTTCAATTCCAGGAAGACACAATTTCAATTCCAGCAAGACACAGAACTTTAGATCTCAGAGGTAAATCTAGTTCTGCATCATTGGTTACAAGTTGAAGTAATCATGTTCAAACTCTTTCCATAGTCTAGAAATACCATTAGTATCTAACTTGATCTAACTACACACTGTTTCAATACCAGCATGTATTCCTGAATGTTTACTGGATGAACATCATGCCACACATCAAAGAGACCCCACCCCCTGCCACATAACTCAATGTTTCGCTTCTTGTGCCTTGAACATATTTTTACCTTTCTACCTGGCAGACACTAGCCTCAGTCATTTTCCAGAAAGGTTTACAATTATCTGTTGATATTTAGATTCAAGAAGATCACCCTGATTTATTTCCCTTACAAAAATTCTCAACTGAGAGTCAATTGGTCTCTCGACTGCACCAAGACTACATCTTACAGAATTTTTCATATCCTGTTTCAGTCATCTGGATCTCCTATCAGGGTGGGAGATAACTATGAAAAAGGCCCATGACTTACTCATCTTTTTAAATCCAGTGCTTAGCATACATATTGAACATAGGTGATCGAGTATTTATTCATAACTAAATTATTTACTGCCTTCAAATCTTGTTCTGGGTACAATCATACTTCAAAGATACTGCATGTTTTGTTTCAGATGACCACAATTATTGCAATAGAGTACGTCATATGAGTTTTTTAATTACCTAGTGCTTATAAAAGTTATGTTTACACTATAGTATGTGTAGTGTGCAATAACATTATGTCTAAAAGAACAATGTTCTTACCTTAATTTAAATATAATACTGTTGGGAAAATGGTGCCAATAGTCTTGCCTGATGCAGGGTTGCCACAAATCTTCAATTAAAAAAAAAACACACACAGTATCTGTGAAGCACAAAAAAGTTAAGAGCAATAAAACAAAGCATGATTGTATATAGTCTTTACATTTTAGCTTTATACATTAAGAAATTTATAATTAAAATTTATTTACATTATAATATCGGTAGAAGTCAAACTCTGTTAATGAAAGCAAGTAGTTTTAAGGTGGTTGTTTTTTTTTTCCCTTTGTTTCACTGTTACAGCTTAATATATCCCTCTGTCTTCTGTGTTAACTATAATTTTATGACTGAATCAGATACATATTAGATATTATTGGCAAGTTGCTGTTTGGTCGCTGAGTCATGTCCAATGCTTTAGTGACCCCATGGGCTGTAGCTTACCAGGCTACTCTGGCCATGGGATTTCCCAGGCAAGAGTACTGGAGTGGGTTGCCATTTCCTGTTCCAGGGGCTCTTTCCAACCCAGGGATGGAACCTGCTTCTCCGGCATTGGCAGGCAGATTCTTTACCACTGAGTCACCAGGGAAGCCCCATTCTTGGCAAGACTTGTAAACAGTGATATGATCTTCCACTGAATTGTTAATAATGTCAGGCTTTCATTTTTATTCCTGTAAAAGCTATTAATGCTTTTAAGACTTTTTGGGAGAAAGAGGTTGGTTTTCACTTTTCAGTGATGTGTCAAAATGTGTTTTTCTGAGTATGTGTCATTTATATAATGATAAGGCTTACTGGCCTCATAAATGTAAGGTTTGATGTTCAAGACTTATAAACAGTGATATGATCTTCCACTGAATTGTTAATAATGTCAGGCTTTCATTTTTATTCCTGTAAAAGCTATTAATGCTTTTAAGACTTTTTGGGAGAAAGAGGTTGGTTTTCACTTTTCAGTGATGTGTCAAAATGTGTTTTTCTGAGTATGTGTCATTTATATAATGATAAGGCTTACTGGCCTCATAAATGTAAGGTTTGATGTCTTCATCAGTTCTACAATGCTCTTAATCTTTATTCCATCAACTTGATCTTTCTTTTTCTTAAAAAGCTCATTCTAATAATTAATTACATGTATATTGATGTTTTAAATATCTCCTTCATATATCTGAACCTCTTATATAGTGTCTTATTCTTTATCTGTCTGCCCCATTCTGTCTTTTTATTCTCAAACACTATAGTGTTTTTATAAATTTATTGAATTGTGGTCAGTTATAAGTTTGTTGAAAACTTATTCAACTTTTCAATTCCTTCTTTTGCTTATATAAATGTATTAAACATATTCATATTATATACTTGGTATAATGTAAATACAAATTTAAAATTATTTGTTGTGGCTTTCAAAAAATATTCTTATTCATGGCAACATGTGTTTCCATTTTCTAAAAATGTAAATTCATATATTGTGTAACTATATCATGGGAATTATTTGATTTCATATTTTAAAATAGTTCATCCAAGAGCTTTTCCCTGTCCTTTGGCCATGTGGTGAGGAGTGCTAAACTAACACTTTACCTTAAGTCTTTTGTTTGTCTGTTTTACTGGAGTGTAATTGCTTTACAATGTTTCAGTAGTTATTGCTGTACAAGGAATTAAATCAGCTGTATACATATGTATATATATCCCTGCTCTTTTGAACCTTCCTCCCACCATCACCCCATCCCACTCTTCATCATAGAACACCAAGCTGAACTCCCTGTCCTAAACAATAGGTTCCCATTAGCTGTCTATTTTATACATGGTAGCGTATCAGAGAAGGCAATGGCACCCCACTCCAGTACTCTTGCCTGGAAAATCCCATGGATGGAGGATCCTGGTAGGCTGCAGTCCATGGAGTCGCGAAGAGTCAGACACGACTGAGTAACTTCACTTTCACTTTTCATTTTCGTGCACTGAAGAAGGAAATGGCAACCCACTCCAGCGTTCTTGCCAGGAGAATCCTAGGAACAAGGGAGTCTGGTGGGCTGCCGTCTATGGGGCAGCACAGAGTCGGACACGACTAAGCAACTTAGCAGCAGCACCAGCAGTGTATATATGTCAATCTTTCCCAATTTGTTCCACCCTTCCCTTCTCTCACTATGTCCACACGTCTATTCTCTGCATCTGTGTCTGTGTTCCTGCTCTGCAAATAGATTCCTCTGTACTGTTGTTGGGGTTTTTTTCTTTCTTTCTTTCTTTCTTTTTTTTTTAGATTCCACATATATGCACTAATATACTATATTTATTTTTCTCTTTCTGACTTACTTCACTCTGTGTAACAAACTAGATCCATCCACATCTCTAGATCCATCCATGTCTCCACAAATGATCCAATTTCACTGCTTTCTAAGTTTTTTAACTGAGCCTTTTTATACCACATAGATGGTGATTCAGCTTCTCTGTCGAAGGCAGCATTGTGGTAACAATTCTCAGGGAGTTTTCATACCCCCACCCCCACCTACTTCTGCTTCACAACTGCAGCAGGCAAGAATCTAAATACCTTCTCTAAGTGTGTTTTATCTAGATTTTTTCCAGTGAATGTGTTGCCTTCCATAAGTTCCAGCTTCATGAAATAGCTTCTTGCAAAGCATGTTAATAAAATCACAAATTCTAAGCCACCAGGGATTGACAGATGTGCTCTGTTCCTAGCTCTCTGGATTCATGTTTTTCCATGGTTTCTAGTTTGCAAGGATTTGTCTTAGTCTCCTGTTAGTTTAACCACTCATTCTAACCTGTGAAAATTAAATCTTATGTTTTATTTCCCTCCCATTTTTTAATTTATCATACCCCCACCCCCACCTACTTCTGCTTCACAACTGCAGCAAGCAAGAATCTAAATACCTTCTCTAAGTGTGTTTTATCTAGATTTTTTCCAGTGAATGTGTTGCCTTCCATAAGTTCCAGCTTCATGAAATAGCTTCTTGCAAAGCATGTTAATAAAATCACAAATTCTAAGCCACCAGGGATTGACAGATGTGCTCTGTTCCTAGCTCTCTGGATTCATGTTTTTCCATGGTTTCTAGTTTGCAAGGATTTGTCTTAGTCTCCTGTTAGTTTAACCACTCATTCTAACCTGTGAAAATTAAATCTTATGTTTTATTTCCCTCCCATTTTTTAATTTACTTTTTGGTATTTTCCTTATATCAAATCTGAAATTTTGCAAGAAAAATAAACAATTTTAAACTAATTTACCTGAAAAATGTATGATTTCAAAAATTCAAATATGTGTTTTTATTTTTTATGTATAATATGATCGAAGACAGAATACATTGTTTGAAAAAAGCACAAATCTGAGGTATTCTCTGCAAAACTGAAATTATTCTGTCCCTCAAGCAATATCCCACAGTGAAATTGATCAGTCCTATCCATTCATTCATTTACTTACATCTGACATCACCACAAACTCCTAATTTTGTAAACTATTTAATTTATAGCATTAATCAACCTGACTATCTTATTATTTTTAAAAAAAGTGAGACACTCTTTTCTGTACACAGGGTATCTCTCATATTTCTGATTATTATTTAACTTCCACAATAAGAAAAAATATGTTTCTAATAAATTTGAGGATTAGGATGTTAATATACTTGCTGATTATGTTTCCTTTTATGTGTCTATAACAAGACAAGTTTTTGACCCAACTACAGCTGGCACATCCAGATACCTTCTACTGTGAAGAGGCAAGGAAACTTTATATCAATTTTAAAATACAAAATTTGGCAACAAGCACACACCTGAGGCAGAACAAAATTGAGACTCATAATCATTTTCCTACAGTTCTTAGAACATTTATTATAATGCCTGAGATGATCATAGCTGAGATCAGTGAGCTGAGATAGACTCATTAAAAGTCTACATGAAGAAGGATCAGATACCTGAGCTAACCACTAGGCCCTAAATAGCTGTTCTTTTATACATGTTGAGGCTCAACAAGTGACTAGGTCAAAATCTTGTGATCTCCCTATCACATGTGCTTGCTTTCCATATAATAGCAGTACTTCTGGGTAACCTTTATGAAGTATAACAGTGAGATACATGGCCCACCTCATATATAGTATATATGTACTATGCACTTACACATCTAATTTAAATACTACACTGCATTTTATTTTTCTCTGTTATTTATAGTGTTGTAGTCATAAATTTGAATGCATAACTTTGCACATATATGTTTGAATTTCTGTATTACTGATTTTCAGAAATGGAGCTAAGGAACTGCTGAATATGAAAGACAGCTTAATCCAATTTACTTTTCTTTCCTCTTTATGAAGTATAACAGTGAGATACATGGCCCACCTCATATATAGTATATATGTACTATGCACTTACACATCTAATTTAAATACTACACTGCATTTTATTTTTCTCTGTTATTTATAGTGTTGTAGTCATAAATTTGAATGCATAACTTTGCACATATATGTTTGAATTTCTGTATTACTGATTTTCAGAAATGGAGCTAAGGAACTGCTGAATATGAAAGACAGCTTAATCCAATTTACTTTTCTTTCCTAACATTTGTGCTTCATATTTAATATGTTTCTTCCACTTATTTAAAAATGGACATATTAAATTCATATTCTGATTTGGAATATAACTTCTGAAAAATCTCTTGATATATTTCACTACCTAGAATATAAGTTCTGCCTTGTGATATTTCAGGGTTTTTTTTTTTAACACATTTCAAATGAAAACAGTTTGTATTTTTGTTTCCAGGAAATGCATACTGGGTATAACTTGTTTAGCACTCTAATGAGTGACTCATGCATTATGGCACTATTTCTACATTAACTACAGAATGTATAGGTGGCTTCTTAGAAGTAAAGTACATGATAGTTTTTCATGCAGATTTTACAAGTGTATCATAAATGGCATGGTCAATTTTTTGGTTGGTTTTCATATAAAGAGAAAAAGCACATACTTTTTATTTAAATATGTTGCTGAAATTGTTCCAGCTTTGAATGGGAATCATTATTTCAAGTATGTTTTATAGATTAACACTCCTTTTGTCCAGCTGTCCTTCATGGAATGCTGAAATATCTTATATGTACTGCTCAATCTAGGATCTTGGCTCTAGATGCCTGATCCACAAATGTGTCCCCTCAACTATTTATATTTCTCTTGTATGCTTGCTTCTTCTGTTTTAAATGACCTCCCTGAACTTGACAACATAACTCACTTTTAGAATCAGTGGTTCTTCTCATGTCTCTAGTTCAGAACATCGTCTATTCTAATCCTACAGAGTTACTAATCTTGCTATTCATCTGTTCTTGTTGTTATTCGTGTTCAACTCCTTGTGAGCCCCATGGACTGCAGCAAGACTTGCTTCTCGGTCCTTCACTATCTCTTAGAGTTTGCTCAAACTCATGTCCATTGAGTCAGAGATGCCATCCAACCATCTTATCCTCTGTTTCCCCCTTCTCCTCCTGCCCTCAATTTCTACCAGGGTCAGGTTTGTTTCCAGTGAATCAGCTCTTCACATCAGGTGGCCAAAGTATTGTAACTTTAGCCTCAGCACCAGCCCTTCCAATGAATATTCAGGGTTGATTTCCTTTAGGATTGACTGGTTTGATTATCTTGATTTCTAAGGGACTGTCAAGAGTCTTCTCCAGTACCACAATTCAAAAGCATCAATTCTTCAGTATTTAGCCTTCTTTTTGTTCCAGATCTCACATCCATACATGACTACTGGGAAAACCATAGCTTTGACTATATGTACCTTTGTCGGCAAAGTGATATTTCTGCTTTTTAATATACTGCCTATGTTTGCCATAGCTTTTATTTCCAGGAGCAAGCATCTTTTAATTTTGTGGCTGCAATCACCATCCACAGAGATTTTGGAGCCCAAGAAAATAAAATCTCTCACTGTTTGCACTTTTTCTCCAACTATTTGTCATGAAGTAATGAGACCAAATGCCATGCTCTTAGTTTTTTGAATGCTGAGTTTTAAGACAGTTTTTTCCATTCTCTTCTTTAGCCTTCACCTTTGAAAGAGAGTAGGATTTGACTACAGAACTCCCACAGGACTGGGGGAAACAGAGACCCTTGGAGGGCACAAACAAAATCTTGTACACACCAGGCCTGAAACGATGAACATATATTGATCTGTCTACATCCTAAGCCAATTGTGAGGATTAACTAAGAGTAATTTCCTTTGTATTACGTAAGTGATATACAGGTACTTGGAGAAGGCAATGGTAACCCACTCCAGTACTCTTGCCTGGAAAATCCCATGGACATAGGAGCCTGGAAGGCTGCACTCCATGGGGTCTCGAAGAGTCAGACATGACTGAGCGACTTCACTTTCACTTTTCACTTTCCTCATTTGGAGAAGGAAATGGCAACCCACTCCAATGTTCTTGCCTGGAGAATCCCAGGGAGTGGGGAGTCTGGTGAGCTGCTATCTATGGGGTCACACAGAGTTGGACAGAAGCGACTTAGCAGCAGCAGCATACAGGTACTTGATGCTTTTGAATTGTGGTGTTGGAGAAGACTCTTGAGAGTCCCTTGGACTGCAAGGAGGTCTAACCAGTCCATTCTGAAGGAGAACAGTCATGGGTGTTCATTGGAAGGACTGATGCTGAAGCTGAAACTGCAATACTTTGTCTACCTCATGCGAAGAGTTGACTCATTGGAAAAGACCTTGATGCTGGGAAGGATTGGGGGCAGGAGGAGAAGGGGACGACAGAGGATGAGATGGCTGGATGGCATCACTGACTTGATGGATGCGAGTCTGAGTGAACTCTGGGAGTTGGTGATGGACAGAGAGGCCTGGAGTGCTGTGATTCATGGGGTCACAAAGAGTCAGACACTACTGAACTGAACTGACCCAGGTACTTTCCTAAGCACTTGATGGATGTTTATGAAGTAGGAAGAACTTGCCATTTTATTCCAGTTTTAAGAAATACGAAATTAAGTATCAAAAGGTTGAATAATCAATATGAGATACTGAATCAGAAAAATACACAACATTTTTATTTGCATTTAAATTTGCATTTCCTTGTTCAAAATACAGGAAATACATTTGGCTTCTTAACCAAGGACATTAAAATCAGATTATATTCTATAGTGACCATGATGATAACTTAGACTGCAAGAAGACCAAATCAGGCAATCCTAAAAGAAATCAGTTCTGAATACTCATTGGAAGGACTGGTACTGAAACTAAAGCTCCAATACTTTGATCACCTGATGCAAAGAACTGACTCATTGGAAAATACCCTGATGCTGGGAAAGATCGAAGGCAGGAGGAGAAGGAGACAACAGAATATAAGATGGTTGGATGGCATTACCAATTCGATGGAAATGAATTTGAGCAAGCTCCAAGAGTTGTTGATGAACAGGGAAGCCTGGTGTGCTGCAGTCCATGGAGTTGGTCTCAACTGAATAACTGAACTGAACTGAACTGAACTGATGATGGTAACTTTCACAGTACTTAGAAATTTGCTTTAGTGTTATGAATGGATTTAAACTTCTCATCTCTTTCTACACACACACACACACACACACACACACACACACACACACACACATCCTATGGACTAAAACAAATACTGAGGGCTTTTTAAAATGTCATTAATAAAAATATTGGGTGAACCCAAAGGTTGTTTGGGTTTTTTTTCTATAACATCTTACAGAAAAAGTCTGAACAAACTTTTTGGTTAACCCAAGATTGTAATTCATTCTGATTTTTTATCTGTAGAAATATTTTCTAAAGCATTGACATAATTTTATTAGCATCACTTCTCACACAGATGGCAAGCAGCCTTTCAGAAAATCATGTTTTCAAAGTGACTATGCAGTGATGGAAGGTGCCATTTGCTCTACCACATTAAAATCCTCATTTTCCCCTTCATATGGCCAATGCTGTCCCAGATGCCAAGCTGAGAACCTCAGTGCCCCCCCAGCAGCAGCTGGTTCCTTGACAGCCTCATTAAAATGGCTACCTTGGCCCCCTTAATATGGTCTGTAGGTCTCATATGTCATTATGCTTCTGATAGCTGCCCTGGGCTTCTGTGTGCTTTAGCCTAACTTGTCCCCTTGACTGATATGTTTCCATAGATTTCCTTAATTTTACTACTTGTTAATTAGGTAAATGTAGTGTATTTCTTGTACACATGAAAAGTCACCCATGGATAAAATGAAATCTATCATTATTTTACATCTCAATTCATTTTGAGATGAGTGCTTATTTAAATCCCAGTGTGGAAAAGGTATTTTCCCACTACCAGTTCTCAAAATAAAAAGAAATATAATTTATGTCATTTATATGTAATAATAATGATCAGCTCAAACCTTTCTTTGAGAAGGGAACTCAATTCTTAACCATAGGAAAAGAGGGACTACCAAATTTATCTGTTGGCATTTCCCTTTTCCTATTAAATCACATACTAAAGTGTCTGAGAATTCATAACATTTAGGATAAATATTTTAAAAAAGAAAAAACAGGTAAACTTACTGATACATTAATCATATAGCTCTAAAGTATATAATAACAAACTGACAAATGTACTTTTCCAGTGGCTATCTACTAGGTTTGGAGAGAAAATGTCCCAAGTTAAATTATACATGGCATCCTGTGCAGTAGCAAATGGCTTTGCAGATGGTCAGGGACCTAAGAAAGAAAAGTTCAGAAGATAAAAGTGAAGTGGTTTGGGGTAAAGAGATGAAACTGGACAGAAATTTTTTCTTAAGGAAGTAGTATGAGTTTGCCTTTTTTTCTACAAAGTCTCAACCAGCATGACTCTGCAAATTTAAAAAGTGTTTGCTCAGATTGTATGGGATCTCATATAACATCACATACCTCTCATCTAACCTGAACTGTAGTCCACCAGGCTCCTCTGTCCATGCAAATCACAAGGCAAGAATATTGGAGTGAGGAGCAATTTCCTTCTCTAGGGGATCTTCCTGACTCAAGGATCAAACTCATATCTCCTGTATTGCAGGTGGATTTTTTACCATCTGAGCAACCATGGGAGTCCCCTTGTGCAATTGAGGGACCTATAATAGGAGGATGAAGGAGGTATGAAGTGAGCCAGTGAGCATAGGATACTCTGTCACTTCACCTGTTGTCCTAGTAGAACATTGGAATAGCCTATTGAGATAAAGTTGAAGCACCAGCTCAGTTGGGATATCACTGCCAGGAAGTAATAATACACACATTGAGCCAAAGAACTTTCTATGGTAGTATTTCCAATTGGAAAAATGCATAGGTTTGCAAACCAAGGGGAAGAAGTAAAAGTGACCCTATAGAGTTTCACATCCTGATTGCGGAAGGAGAAATACTTTCACCAAAGGATGCAGCAAAATTCTCATTCGGTATAATCTATAGCTCTTGCCTGTAAATCAAGTAATTTTTAAATTGTATATGGAATATTGAGGAATGCATGTTACAAAGACTTTGGAGTATGGTACCGGTTATTTAGTAGCATTCACTCTTGACATAGCAAACAGTCAAATTATTGGCTGATCACTTAGACCCTTTGGAGGTTTGATATTACCTTTGTTAGAGTCTATTTGTGTAATGCTGGGGTGTTTATGTTCTTGTTCAGTTGCTAAGGAATTGTCCTTCACTATCTCCGGGAGTTTGTTCAAACTCATGTCCATTGAGTGCTGTCCATATAATTTATTTGGCTAAAAGTCAACCTCTATTTCACCTTCACTTTCAATGACTGAAATCTCTGCTCTGTCTTTTCAGCTTTCCATCTATCCTTTTCTTCTGGATGCACTGGTATCTCATTGAACACATATGCAACTCAGTGTTCAAACAACAATTTGAAAGGAATTTAAACAAATATTTGGTGGGTCTCCCTGCTGGAAATCTTTTGCAGGATTTCTTTCCTTAATTTCTAGCTGATTTCATAGCTCTAAACTCTGCCTCTTTAAGACTGCCTTACCCATGTTGTTCAAACTCAGGGATACTCTCAGGAAAAAGCAACACAGAGGTAAATCTTACTTTGTGTGCTTTTATTCTTTCAAAGACAAAATGTCCTTCAGTTTCTGTCTACTTTTTGGTATTCAACCATATCATAATATCATTTTTATTAAAGATTTGTCCAGAATTTACAGAATTATATATAATTTTAATTACATAAATTATATTATTAGCTAGCACTATTTATCAATTATTGAACAGACCCAATGTTCATCGCAGCACTGTTTATAATAGCCAGGACATGGAAGCAACCTAGATGTCCACCAGCAGATGAATGGATAAGAAAGCTGTGGTACATATACACAATGGAGTATTACTCAGCCATTAAAAAGAATACATTTGAGTCAGTTCCAATGAGGTAGATGAAACTGGAGCCTATTATACAGAGTCAATTAAGCCAGAAAGAAAAACACCAATATAGTATGCTGCTGCTACTGCTAAGTCGCTTCCGACTCTGTGCGACTCCATAGATGGCAGCCCACCAGGCTCTGCTGTCCCTGGGATTCTCCAGGCTAACACATATATATGGAATTTAGAAAGATGGTAATGATAACCCTGTATGCAAGACAACAAAAGAGACACAGATGTATAGAACAGTCTTTTGGACTCTGTGGGAGAGGGCGAGGGTGGGATGATTTGGGAGAATGGCACTGAAATATGTGTAATATCATATATGAAACGAATCACCCGTCCAGGTTCAATGCATGATACTGGATGCTTGGGGCTGGTGCACTGGGACGACCCAGAGGGATGGTATGGGGAGGGAAGGGGGTTCAGGATGGGGAACACATGTATACCTGTGGTGGATTCATGTTGATATATGGCAAAACCAATACAATATTGTAAAGTAATTAATCTGTAATTAAAATAAATAAATTAAAAAAAAGAAATGCTATTTAATTATTTTTTGTCATTCTAATATCTTAATTTTGTTAGTTTCAATTCAACTTGGATATAGAAAACAATCTTTGTATTCTTCTAAAGGTAAAATTAATTTAGAAAATTTGCCAGAGGGATGGTATGAGGAGGGAGTGGGCGGAGGAGGGGGGGTTCAGAACGGGGAACACGTGTACACCTGTGGCAGATTCATGTCAGTGTATAGCAAAACCAATACAATATTGTAAAGTAATTAGCCTCCAATTAAAATAAATAAGTTTATATTAAAAAAAAAGAAAATCTGGAAAGTTGACTGATAAAGGAACTTGGAAAATGACAAAGGAGTTTACAGATATCATCTGCCCTGCAATACTTAATAGAACAAGATATGGACAAGAAAGAGATCGGAAATCAAACAATACCAGAAGAAAAGTCATTCACCAATGTTCTTTTAAAAAATGTTCCTGAGATTATCCAAAAAATTATAATTTGCATGTTCAATTTATATGAATTTAAAGTTATGAAATAGTTTTTTTTCTTTTTTCTAGACATTTCAAGTGACTGAAAATATTTAACATTATATATATATTCATGAATTGTCAGGCTTATCCATTATTGTGATCTTAATGTTACTTCATTTATTTCAACCCAAACTCTATATTATTATTATAAATAATATTTTACACAGTCAGTATTTCATTATATATATATATACACACACAACTTTCTTTGCTCTTCTTTCCTTCTTGCATCATACAGCTCAGTGGATGTGTTTATATCACCAGCATGTGCTTTAGAATTTCTTTAGTGAGACTCTGCTAGTGGCAAATGATTTTATTCCGAAACTATTTTTGTTTAACCTTAAGTTGTGAAAAGTTTTGAGTTTTGGTTGTTTTCTTTATTTCTTTAGCACACTAAAAATAGCATTTCACTGTTTCTTGGTATCCACTGTTAATATTGAAAGTCATGTTGTCAGTCTATCTTTTGCTCTTTTGAAGCACATAAATATGAAAATACACAAATAAATACAATTCATAAGATATAATATATAATTTCTGGATTCCACTCATGGACCAGTCAAGGAGGTTGTGCACAAGGTTATCTCATATACTATAGAAAGAAAGGATTTCTATGAGGCAAGAGATTTAAAAAACTGCACATCTTTCATTTGGAAGATAGTCTAATATATATAGTCCCTATCTCCTGGTAGCTCAGACAGTAAAGAGTCTGCCTACAATGCAGGAGATCTGGCTTGGATCCCTAGTTTGAGAATATCCCTTGGAGAAGGAAATGGCAACCCACTCCGATATTCTTGCCTGGGAAATCCCATGGACAGAGGAGCCTGGCAGGCTACAGTTCATGGGGCTGCAGCAGTCTTACATGACTGAGTGACTATCACATAATAGATATAGCTTTTCACACTGGGCTTCTCAACTGCTCTACTGGTCAAATAAAATGTGAACCAACATGAAAGCTTTTATATTGCTCAGTCATGTTTAACTCAGTTGATGGATTGCAGCACGCCAGGCTTCCCTGTCCATCACCAACTGCCGGAGCTTACTCAAACTCATGTCCATTGAGTCGGTGATGCCATCCAACCATCTCCTCCTACCTTCAATCTTTCCCAGAGTCAGGGTCTTTTCAAATGAGTAAATTCTTCACATCAGGTGGTCAAAGTACTGGAGTTTCAGCTTCAGCATCAATCCTTCCAATGAATATTCAGGACTGATTTCCTTTAGGGTGGACTGGTTGGATCTCCTTGCAGTCCAAGAGACTCTCAAGAGTCTTCTCCAACACCACAGATACTCAGTAAAACTACTTTAGTTTTTCCCTTGAGTATTTTTATATATTTTATGTTTATACATATAATGCAGAATGAGCACTGTAATGTCATAATTTGTTAAGAAAACAGATATGCTGTAGATTAGCTTTTCATTTTCTTGTATTTCAGCTAAAGATTTTTTCCTCTTTTCATTTCCATTCATTTTAAGAAGTAATTTTACCAAAATAAAAAAGTGAAGTATATAAAATAATGTCAGATAGCAATGATATTTTTACAACTTACTTCTAGTTACCTGCTCATTTTTATTTATATCAGGATGTGTTTCAGCAGAGCATAGCATAGGGGATAGAACTGTCTCTTATACACATCTGAATTGTCTTTAGTCCCACAAATAATTGGATCTGACACTTTCTTGACTGTATTAGAATTCTCTACCCAATAGAATTGTAGACATGAGCCAAGTTTTCACATAAACCAAACACTATAAATAATTATAAATATGCACAGCAGTGGTGTATTATGAAGAATGTAAACCTAAAAATAGTTTTTTCTCAATACCTTTTATATATTTATTAATTGTTTTTATCCTGGTAACTACAGGTAAAAAACTAGACAAGTCTTGGCATAATGCAATAGAATTTTGTGTGTTAATTTGTGATAGAAAGTTCCAAACCAAAAGTTCAATAAAATTACAGTCAGTTACATTGGTTTTCTAGTTGCTTGGCCATGAAAACATTATGAACAAGATATGTCAGATAGGTTTTACTTTGCCTTCCTACTTGAAAAGACAATACTGGCAAGAGTTCTACTTTGAGGAGAATGTAAGGTAAAATAACAATGAACCAGCTTTTCAAAAGGCCATCAGCTAATTTTTCATTTGCCATGAAAATTGATCATGAATAACTCAAATTTCCTTGCAGTTCTTACATACAACTTAAATTTTAATAATAGTGTTTGTTATGTGCTTTGTTTTCTTAGATATTTTGCAAGAATTTCCAATCAATGCAGTGACCATTTTTGGGAGGGGTGGGGGGGCAGGGGATGGGAAACTTGCTAATTTCTGTTATCCAGACAGCCATAGATGATTAATTTAAACCAACTGTGGCAATTTCATTCACTTTACTAGAAATAAGTTTAGCAAAATTATGCATTAAATACTGGGCAATAAGACTTAAATCAGAGTCTGCTAGGTTGCTTTTTGAAATGGATAAAGAGGGAGAAAGTGAGACAGACAAGACAGACAGATAGAGAAGGATATTGAAAGCAACAGCCTCTTTACCTTTCAATATTGTCTGGTCATATGCCTTGAAGTAACTACAGCCAACCTGAACTGATAATTGTTTCAGAAACAAAATTGAAAATTTAGGTAGCAAAATGTAAAAATTTAAACAATGTGGATAACTGAAAATGTCTTTGAGCCATTCAGTTTATCAATTTTGGATCCATCACAATTTGGAATTTTCTAAATGTGAGTTTATAAATTTTATTATTGCTTAAATAACTTGACATTGGATTTTCTGCTAACTGCAAATGTTTGCTAATTCTTGCACCTTGCTAAAGAAATGAAGAATCAATGAACTGTAAGGAATAAGGAATTAATTTATAACCCCCAGTTACTTGGGATAAATCCAAGATATAATATGTCAAATATGTCTGTATCTAAAGCTTTGGCTCATTTCAATGTACCATGGAAACTAGTTCACATACTGCCATAGTGGACATTGTTGTGGTACACCAAGAAAATAGGCATACATTAAAATATATCCTTCTCAGATTATCTAAAATCAAATTTTGAAACTGGTACCTTAGTTTATTTGGAATGACTCTTAATGCAGTTAAAAGTATAACTCACTGGGTCTGGATTATAGTCTTAACTGCCACAAAAGAGAAAAATTTTGTTTATGGAAATGTTCTGGATTGCTACAAGGACACATAGTGTCTCAAATACCACATACTATTCTTATCATTAGCTTTACATTTTAAAACAGACAAATTAATTGGTTTTCAGTATATCCTATCTTGGAAAGTGAGGTTTATTTGTTAAAAATTTTCAGTCTGCTTTTAGAAACTCTTAAACATTTCAGTGAAGCATATGTTATAAATTTTTAAGCTTGCTCCAAGGCAAAACAATCATCTCTTCATAGCATCCTTTCCTTTATTTCCCTATCATCACTCTTAAATAAAGCTTTTGTATATTTAAAGTCAGAGGCTTTTGCAGATAATGAATACAATAATAGAGTTTTTGCTTTGTTGTTTCCTTTTCACTATCTGGAAGAAAAATGTAAAATATAGTAACAAAATCATTTAACTATTTTCTCCAGATTCACTGTTTTATGGCTTTTTACTGCTATAATTTAAATAATTGCCCCTAGTATTTTGCAAAAGTGTTCCTTCACACTTAAACGTTACTAATAAAATTTGAGGATTAGGATTCAATTATTATTAACTATTTATTTGACTGGATTAGGCTACTAATTTTCCCTTTGTTCTGCAAATATTTTATTTTTTGCTTCCCATTATGTTTGTTATAGGACATAAAATATTTATTATATTACCTAAATAAAGAGCATAGAAAGTTGGGGGGAATGTTAGCATAAAATCTAAAGAATTTGCCTTGTAAATCAGAAAACTGGTTTTGAATTTGCAGGCTGGCATCTTTGAATCCTATTTTCTCCCACTGGGTTTTTCTGGAGTCAAATAAACTTTGTTTCACAGACTTTGGTTTCTCTTTCTCTGTTAGTTTGTAATTCTATTTGGGAGTGACTCTGTCCTGTAAGAGAATGGGGTTTATTTTGGGGGGTGAGATAGTCAGGGATTATAAATATTTGGGCAGTTTTCTCCTTCTAGATCTCTCTGGTCTTTGATAGTAACAAAAATGTCAAGATCTCCCCAAGAAATTGAAAGATTGGCAATGACTGAATTCTTTTACAAATTCACATATTCTACTATATTTACACCTATTTTTAAGAAAAGGTAACTATCTGTGTCAATCATTCTTCAAGTATTCTAACTTTGGAAACCACAGGAATCATCCACATAGAGTGTGATGGATGGTCCCTTTCTATTACTTGTAAATACTATGAATTTGTGCCCAGTTGTATCTGATTCTTTGCAACTTTGCAAATTCCATGGACTATAGCCTGTCAGGCTCCTCTGTCCATGGAATTTTCCAAGCAAGAATATTGAAGTGGGTTGCCATTTCCTCATCCAGGGGATAGAATGCCTGGGTTAGACTCAGGGATAGAAAGCCTATCTCTTGAGTCTCCTGAATTCGCAGGCAGATTCTTTGCCACTGGTGCCACCTGGGAAGCCCATTCCTGGTATTAAAGTAAAAGTAATTTGCAAATTAAATTATGAAGTTAATTGTTTCCAAGATCACTTCCATTATAAGTATCTTATTCTTCATGTGCAGTTTAGGTAAATATATTCATTAGGGATTCTTGACATCACTTTTTTGTGTGATTTTTAAGTCCACACAAATTTTCTTACCTTTAAATGTCAAAAATACTGTATCAGGGAGGTTGTAAACATACACATACAATCCATATAGAAACAGGTTTATACTGGTATAATAACCTAACTATTTCCAAACTTTGTTTCCATTCTAATTGGCATAGAGGTAAATGTTACATCTATATAGGGAGCATGATTCTATAAATATTCACAGAGATAACTCCTGCTCATACAGAAAAGAGAGTTTTGTTTAAAGACTAAGAATTAGGTTAAGATGTGTGGCTTGTACATGGCTTTTGTAGTTCCAATTGTGAGGCATTTCAAAGGATTTTCAACCACTTTGTTTATTTCAGAATAATTTTCATATTATATCAAATGGTTCCATAAATTTTATATATTTTTTTCTTTCTAACTTTCTGAATGAGTTTAGACAAAATAATTACTTCACAAAGTTTGATTCTCAAAGAACAATCACTTTCAAACAGACTGGACATAAATTTTGTCTTGTACTATGACTTACATTCACTGGATGATTCAGGCACTTCAGTCACTCAGTCATGTCTGACTGTGACCCCATGGACTGCAGCACACCAGGCTTCCCTGTCCATCACCAGCTCCCAGAGCTTGCTCAAACTCACATCCATCTCATCCTCTGTAGTCCCCTTCTCCTCCTGCCTCCAGTCTTTCCAAGCATCAGGGTCTTTCCAAGGAGTCAGTTCTTCACATCAGGTGTTCAAAGCATTGGAGCTTCAGTATCAGTCCTTCCAATGAATATTCAGGACTGATTTCCTTTAAGATTGACTGGTTGGATCTCCTTGCAGTCCAAGGGACTCTCAAGAGTCTTCTCCAACACCACAGTTTAAAAACATCATTCTTTGATGCTCAGTTTTCCTTACAGTCCAACATTCATATCCATACGTGACTACTGGAAAAACCATTGCTTTGACTAGACAGAGCTTTTTTCAGCAAAGAAATGTCTCTGATTTTTAATATGCTGCCTAGGTTGGTCATAGCTTTTCTTCCAAGCAGCAAGCATCTTTTATTTTCATGGCTGCAGCCACCATCTGCAGTGATTTTGGAGCCCCCCCCAAAATAAAGTCTGTCACATTTTCATTGTTTTCTCATCTATTTGCCATGAAGTGATGGGACTGGATGCCATGATCTTCAGTTTTTGAATGTTGAGGTTTAAACCAGGTTTTTCAGTTCTTTCACTTTCAAGAGGCTCTTTAGTTCTTCTTCACTTTCTGCCATAAAGGTGATATCCTCTGCATACCTGAGGTTATTGATATTTCTCCTAGCAATCTTGATTCCAGCTCGTGCTTCATCCAGCCCCAAATTTTGCATGAGGTACTCTGCCTATAAGTTAAATAAGCAAGGTGACATTATACAGCCTTGATGAACTCCTTTCCCAATTCAGAATCAGTCTGTTTTCCAAGTCCAGTTCTAACTGTTGCTTCTTGACCTGCACACAGATTTCTCAGGGGCAGGTCAGGTGGTCAGGTATTACCATCTCTTGAAGAATTTTCCACAGTTTGTTGTGATCTACACATTCAAAGCCTTTGGCATAATCAATAAAGCAGAAGTAGATGTTTTTCTGGTATTCTCTTGCTTTTTTGATACCCAATGGATGTTGGCAACTTGATCTCTTGTTCCTCTGCATTTTATATATCCAGCTTGAATATCTGGAAGCTCACAGTTCATGTACTGTTGAAGCCTGGCTTGGAGAATTTTGAGCATTACTTTACTAGCATATGAGATGAGTGCAATTGTGCTCATTGTTCAAAGAATGTTTGAACATTCTTTGGCACTTCCTCTTCTTTTTTTTTTTTTTTTAATTGAAGCCTCTTATCCTTTTCTGTCAGAGGGCAGACAGAATGAAAACCACAATCACAGAAAACTAATCAAACTGATCACATGGACCACAGCCTTGTCTAACTCAATGAAACTATGAGCTATTGAATGATAACTAGGAAAAAGAATTTTATAAAAATCAAAATGAAATAACGTAGCTTTCAGACATGAGGTTGTACAACTACATTATTGCATAGAAAGACTTCAGAAAATAAATTACAAAGTTTAAACCTAATTTATAAAAGTGAAACTAAAGAAAATTATAGGATGTAGTCAGACAGTCAAAGAAAACTACACACCTGAAAATTACACTAAGTACAAATTGCTATACACAGTTTGTTTTTCTGGTCATTTCATCACATTCAAACTTTTGAAAAGCAGTGAAAACTGTTGTACTTTTGCTTTTGTTTTTTATTTGTCTTTTGCATTCATGAACCTCTTCAGGAATAAAGAGAATTCACCAATACCTATAATTTTATTTAAAAAATTATATCACATTTTCAGCTGATATAATTGGCACAGTCAGGTGCTAATTTATTCATTAAAGCCTCAAAGTTTAATTATGAAATATTTTCAGACTTGAAATGCTATGTGTTCTATAGGA
>SJYC01142991.1:0-13254 GCA_006408675.1 Madoqua kirkii
GGAAAATTCTGAAAGAGATGGGAATACCAGACCACTTGACCTGCCTCTTGAGAAATCTGTATGCAAGCCAGGAAGCAACAGTTAGAACTGGACATGGAACAACAGACTGGTTCCAAATAGGAAAAGGACTACGTCAAGGCTGTATATTATCACCTTGCTTATTTAACTTATATGCAGAGTACAGCATGAGAAATGCTGGGCTGGAAGAAGCACAAGCTGGAATCAAGATTGTCAGAAGAAATATCAATAACCTCAGATATGCAGATGACACCACCCTTGTGGCAGAAAGTGAAGAGAAACTAAAAAGCCTCTTGATGAAAGTGAAAGATGAAAGTGAAAAAGTTGGCTTAAAGCTCAACATTCAGAAAACGAAGATCATGGCATCTGGTCCCATCACTTCATGGGAAATAGATGGGGCAACAGTGGAAAAAGTGTCAAACTTTATTTTTCTGGGCTCCAAAATCACTGCAGATGGTGAGTACAGCTATGAAATGAAAAGATGCTTACTCCTTGGAAGAAAAGTTATGACCAACCTAGACAGCATATTCAAAAGCAGAGACATTACTTTGCTGACTAAGGTTCGTCTAGTCAAGGCTATGTTTTTCCAGTGGTCATGTATGGATGTGAGGGTTGGACTGTGAAGAAGGCTGAGTGCAGAATGACTGATGCTTTTGAACTGTGGTGTTGGAGAAGACTCTTGTGACTTGGACTGCAAGGATATCAACCCTGGGATTTCTTTGGAAGAAATGATGCTAAAGCTGAAACTCCAGTACTTTGGCCACCTGATGCGAAGAGTTGACTCATTGGAAAAGACTTTGATGCTGGGCGGGACTGGGGGCAGGTGGAGAAGAGGACAACTGAGGATGAGATGACTGGATGGCATCACTGACTCAATGGACGTGAGTCTGAGTGAACTCCGGGAGTTGGTGATGGACAGGGAGGCCTGGCATGCTGCGATTCATGGAGTTGCAGAGAGTCGGACACAACTGAGCAACTGAACTGAACTAGCTTAATATAAAGAATTATTCAACTGTGTAAGAGAATAGCTATAAGATGTAAGAAAACTCTATGTATGTCTAGACATTATGGATGTTTTCTCATTGCTGTTGTTTAGTCACTAAGTCGTTTCCAACTCTCTTGCAACCCCATGGACTGCCACCCACCAGCCTCCTCTGTCCATGGGATTTCCCAGGCAAGAATACTAGAGTGGGTTGCCATTTACTTCACCAGGGGATCTTCTTGATTCAGGAATCAAGCCTGTGTGTCCTGTACTGGCAGTCAGGTTCTTTTACCACTGAGTCACCAGGGAACCCTCAGAGAGTATCTTAGAAAGGACAAACTGTTAAACATTCTTCCCCTAGGCTGGAGTTCAGACCTCCTTAAAGGAGGACAGCAGAAAAGCAAGATAACAGATTTCACTCCTTAGCCCAGGTCAGCACACTGGGCCCTGGTGACTGGGCCAGTCAGCTACTCTCTAGCATACAGATGGGAAACAAGAGATCAGAAACAACAGGCAGCATGCAGAAGGCTTGAGGGCTCTCCCACAGGTTGGGTACTGCTAGGGGTGAGGCTGCAATGTCACCGAGGGGCCATGTGATCTGTGAGTATGACTAGGCCAGAGCTCCACAAAATATCCACATGCCCATCATCCTGATGCAAGCAAATTACAGAAAAAGTCCTTCCTCCTGTAAACACCTCCAGTGCTCTCTAATGAGGAAACGTAACATTATGCTTATGTTGCAGCACAACTGCTTAAAGGGAGTCCATTTATTATTAAAAGTATATACTGAAAGGTGAATGTAGAGCTAACAAGAAAGAAATTGACAAGTGGCATGATAACACATAAGTTTTGCCTTGAGCAAGCATAATTTGAAATTTGTAGAGTTTTTGATCAGATTAAATAAAAATCAGTATGGTAGAGGACCATCAAGGGAAGACATTCTTATGAGATGGATGGAATACAAGAGTGCAAAATATAGATCGAATTTCATATTTGATTATGAAAGTGGAGTTAACAGGAGGAATGTATCTCTTGCTTATTTGTTGGGGGAGGTGCCATGCCACATGGCTTGCAGGATATTAGTTCTCTGACCAGGGGTTGAATCTGGGGCCATACCAGTGAAAGTGCTGACTGCTAACCATTGAACCACTAAGGAACTGCAAAAGGATGTATCTCTTTAGATAGCAGACTCCAATCATGGAGCAGATACCAAAAAACAAGTTACTCATAGTCTCTATTACTTCCTATCTGCAATTTGCAATAGCCTAATTAAGACCTTTTCAAGCCTGACTCAGTTTCATTGCATACTGCTTCAGTTGCATTTTTTAACTGCTGCCCTTAGATATTTTCAATTCCCTATTCCTGGGACAAATGGGTAAAATGCCCACTTGATAGGAAGTTTTTTATGGATGATCCATCTTCCCTCAAAGGGGACTTTAAATTGAGTAGGCTGGTCATAATTTCTTTAAAAAACAATTCAGATTCTCAGTGGATAACTAAACTAAATATACTCACTTGTTTTTATAACTGTCTTTACGAGCACTTAGGGTAAATCATAAAGCCCTGCCTATGGGAATTTAATTGGCTGGGAGCATATGAAATATCAATCATTAATTTAAATAGACAAGATGATTCATGTTATAAATTAGCCACAATACACTTTTTCTAGATATATTGCTTTTGTTCCTTCTTGATGTCTTTTTATTAACCATGATTATTATTTTGTCTCAAAACTAAGAATGTACTGAACAGTCTGGTAAAACATTATTCAATATATTTTCACTTCATGGAATGACTTTTGTCAATGCAGTATGTTTAAAGATCTTGTGCAAGACAACCATAGTGAAAGCACAGAGATCAAGTTTATCAAGTGAACAGGGTAAGAGGAACAAAGACATTATAAGGATCATGTGCTCAGCAAAATTACAGGTTGACAAAGTCTTGTGTAAAAAAGCTACCTTGAGAATAAGTGTGAGGAATAATGAGGAGATCTACTAAACTCACATGAAGAATCAAATATTTTTTGAAATGTCAATGAGTATTAATGAGATCTGATGATGAAACTCATCAATAGCAATAACTACTGTGTTTCCTGTAGCCATTCTGAGAAAGGAGAAGAACAATTGCTTATTCAATACAGAGTTACAATGAACCAATAGCATGAGAGGCAATGTTATAAGAATTGAGGATTTAGGACTAAACAAGTCAAGCTAGGTCTGTGCTCTCCTGAGGTTTGTACATTAGTGATGAGAAGCAGGAAGGGAAAGGGGGGAAAAGAATGAAAGAAAGTTTATCAGGTAATAATATGTGGTAAATGCCACAGATTTTAGTGGTGGCACTGGAAGTGGGGGAAAAAAAAGAGGTCAGATTTATAGACAAGATACATTGTAGATAAGACCCAATAAGACTGACTAACATAATAATGAAGGTATGGGGGAAAGTAGATGATTAAAATTATACTTAGTTTTTAATTACAGGTGTGTGCATGTGTGTATCATCATGCAACTCTTGACTGATGATTTGCAGCAATCCTAGAGGATATGAAAATTGGTATGTACTTGCTGAAGACACAATATAAAAGACAGGTAGTGAATGGAGAGAGTAACTTCTCTCATTCCTAGTCCCCTCGCTATGTTTTGTTGTAGTTGTTATGCTCATTTGTATCTGACTCTTTTGTGATTCCATGGACTATAGCTCACCAGACTCCTCTGTCCATGGAGATTTCCCAGGCAAGACTGCTGGAGCAGGTTGTGATTTCCTTCTCCATGGGATCTTCCCAACCCAGGGATAGAAACTGATTCTCCTGTGAGACTCCTGCATCACAGGCAAATTCTTTACCACTGAGCCACCAGGGAAGCACTTCATCCCTTGCAAATTCCAAAGGATAGAAGAAACTAGATAAAAGATGTTATGATAGGAAGATGCTGTAGTATCCTTACTAATGTCTCTTGTTTCTCACAGAAATAAGAAGCAAAGACATAAAATAAGAGAAAAAGAATGAAGTGTTAAGTATTTGTAGATAAATGACAGGAGTGGAATGGTTGCCTGAGAGAAAGGGGAAGGACATATTCTACAGAAATGTGGTAGGTTTGCTGTAACAGTAGCTTCATTGCTACTACAGATAGGAAGGTCAAGGAATGCTTCTCTGAGAAATGGGTATTTAACCAAAGCACTAAAAAAAAGGATTCTTCCATGGAAAAATCATGAGAAAGATTATTCCAAAAAGAAGGAATAGCAAACAAAACATCTTAATGTAAGAACAAACTTCTGTTTAAGGCTCTGATGTAAAGTCAGTGCTGTTTTGAGCATGAGTGAGATGGAGAGGGTGCTGTTAAGATGTGGTAGGAGAGATAGGCAAGAGCCAAGTCCTGTTAAATTATGTGAACAAGATGAAAAAAACTAGATTTATAATACATGCAATCATCCATTAAGGAGATAGATGATTTCTGGTGTGTGTGATTTTATATGTTCCCTACAAGCCAGAAACAATAAGAGGCAAGAACCATAAGATGTAATCAAGATTCCTGGGAGAAATATCAATAGCCTCAGATATCAGTTGACACCACCCTTATGGCAGAAAAAGAAGAGGAAATAAAGAGTTTTTTCAAATGAAAAAGGAGAGTGATGAAGCAGGCTTAAAACTCAATGCTCAAAAAACAAAGATCATGACATCCCACCACTTCATGGCAAATAGATGGTAAAACAATGGAAACAGTGACAAACTTTATTTTCTTGGGCTCCTTAAATCACTGTAGATGGTGCCATGAAATTAAAAGAGGCTTGCTCCTTGGAAGAAAAGCTATGACAAACCTAGACAGCATATTAAAAAGCAGAGACATTACTTTGCCAACAAGGTTCTATCTCTCAAAGCTATGATTTTTCCAGTAGTCATGTAAAGATGTGAGAACTGGACAATAAAAAAGACTGAGCGCTGAAGAATTGATGACTTAAAATTGTGGTATTAGAGAAGAAGATACTTGAGAGTTCCTAGCCCTTTAATTGATTGAAATTAAAATAGGCTTGCTCCTTGAAAGAGAAGCTGTGTCAAACCTAGACAGCATATTAAAAAGCAGAGACACTACTTTGCCAACAAATATCCATCTAATGAAAGCTATGGTTTTTCCAATAGTCATGTATGGCTATGAGAGTTGGACTATAAAGATGGCTGAGCACCAAGAAATTGATACTTTTGAATGGTGGTATTGGAGAAAACTCTTGAGAGTCCCTTGGCTTGCAAGAAGATCAAACCAGTCAACCCTAAAGGAAATCAATCCTGAATATTCATTGGAAGAACTGATGTTGAAGCTTCAATACATGGGCCACCTGATGTTAAGTTAGAAAAGACCCTGATGCTGGGAAAGATTGAAGGCAGGAAGAGAAGAAGACAACAGGGGGATGAGATGGTTGGATGGTGTCTCCAACTCAATGGACATGAGTTTGAATGAGCTCCAGGAGATGGTGAAGGACAGGGAAGCCTGGTGTGCTGCACACCATGGAGTCACAAAGAGTCAGACAGGACCAAGTAACTGGAAAACAACAGCAACAACCACAAGATGTGCTTGACTTACAGTAAAGCTGCCAAAGAGGTGGAAACTTGGAAACTTTGAAACTTTCTTCATCATGAACCTCTAGATCACATTAAAGCAGTGGAAGAATTTGTTGACAGACTAAAGAAAGACATTGTTTATCAAGTGTCTGTTTCCCTTCATCCATTACCTCTACCACATCTTTTGGCTTCAACATAGTACAGGAAGTAGATAGTAGGACCTCACCAAAGAGGTCTGTATGTCCTTGTGATATGATGGTATCAGAAATAACTCACATCAGTAGTGTCAGACGAAGAGCTGAGAGGTGAGTTTGTAAGTGATCAAATGCTGGAATATGATCCATACCAGAAAAAGACAGAGTTGGAGGTATCAACAGAATGATGGATCTCAAAACAAAAGAAACAGAAATCCAGACACACAAAATTGCTTTTATGCTGTGTTTCATAAAAGGATACAACAACAGGTAAAACGGCACAAGTCATGTAAGACTGCCATTTCTTCTAAATTACTCTTTCCTCTATATCAGATTCTGGAGGATCAGGAATAGAAACTATCAAGTCAGGGAGTTGAAAAAGAAAGAAAAAGAAACACTACAAAGCATATTTCTCTTTCCTGCTATAGTCTTAAAAGTCTGGACTGGGCCTAAGCTGTAGAGGGAGATACTTTAAATCATTTGATAGAGTGAATAATTATGATATTGCACTGACTTGGTATTTCTAATACCAGAGAATAAGGTTGCCATCAACACTTTAATGTAACAAGAAAAATCTACAGAATTTAGTTCATGAAAACAACCAGAAATGGAGAGGAAAATTCCAAGAGTGATTTTGAATGGCATGGTAAATTAGTACAGAGTACATTCTGAGTACAGTACATTCTGATTCCAACTCCATTAATAAATAGTGAGTCATAAGTATGTAGTGACAGAAGGCTTTTGATGGGTTTTAGTCAGAAAACAACACTTTTTAATTACCATATTGAATATCACTTTACTGGCTATGTGGGAAGATTTTAGGAGACAACAGGGGGGAAATTATGAATACATGAAAAGAGACCAGACAAGAGAAGACAGGAACTTGGGCAAAAGTGGTTATTAGCTGAAAATAGAGAGAAAAGGATAGTTCTGAGATATGTTTTATAGGATGGGATGATGTGGGAGTGAGCAATAAAAGGAAATGAAGTGTAAATGCTAGATTTTAGGGTCTAACAACTGAGCACAAACACTTACAGAGTTGTAGAAGACCAACAAGCAGTAGAGTGCAGTGAAGGAGAGCAATTTCATAGTTCTTTTTGAATATATTGAATCTGAGGTGCCAAGTAGTCATCCATTTAGAGATGTAACAATTGGATTTGGTGGAAGAAGTCTGGAATTGTGGAAGGCAGGGATGGGTATACAGAGTTTGGAGTCTTCTGTACACAGTATTTAAAATTCTGACATTAAAACAAACCATGTAATGGGATTTCTTTGGTGGTCCAGTGGTAAAGAATCCACCTTCCAATACAGGGGTTGTGGGTTTGATCTCTGGTCAGTGAATGAACCTGAGGTGCCAAGTAGTCATCTATTTAGAGATGTAACAATTGGAATTGGTGGAAGAAGTCTGGAATTGTGGAAGGCAGGGATGAGTATACAGAGTTTGGAGTCTTCTGTACACAGTATTTAAAATTCTGACATTAAAACAAACCATGTAATGGGATTTCTTTGGTGGTCCAGTGGTAAAGAATCCACCTTCCAATACAGGGGTTGTGGGTTTGGTCTCTGGTCAGTGAACTAAGATCCTACATGCCTTGGGGCTACTAAGCTTGTGTGTTGCAACAACTGAGCCTATGCACCACAACTGGAGAAGCCCGCTCATCACAGTGAATACTCAATGCAACAAATAATAATATTAATAATGTTATGTAATGAGAATTAGTGCAAATAAAAGACAAGGGGTGCCAAGTCAGAAAAATATGACACTATAACATTGGAGTTTCAATGGAGGAAAAGAACAGAAAGGAAATTGAAAGGGACAACAGTCAAGGAGATAGAAAAACAAGAGTGCTTTTATCTAAAAGCAATGAGAAGGAAAAGTTTCAGGTGGACAGACAACAGTGTCAGAGACTGCTTATAACTCAGTTAGGAAAAAGAGACAGAGAGAGAGAGAGACAGAGAGGAGAGCAATTACCTTTTTATTTAATAAAACAAAAGTCCCTGATGACCTTCTCAGTTATTCTCACTGAATTGATAGATAAAAAATACAAAGATTTGAAAGCTGAGAGGAGAATGGGAGATGAGAAAATCCACAAACCACAGATAAAAGAATATTCTACCAAGAAGTGAATGGAAAACAAGAAGAAGCTTAGAAGTGAAGATCTATGGTTAAGAACCATTAAAACAACAACAACAACAACAAAAGACTGAACATCAAGAATATGTTTGTGCACTGATACCAATTCAGTGGAGACAAGGATCATTCAACAATGTAAAGTGGAGGGTGGAATTAAACAATCAACAGCTGAGAACTGATGATGAAATACAGCTCAAACTTTGAGGGTATGGCCTTGATAGGAGCAAAGATGCTTCTGTTAGAGAAACAAAGGTAGAGAGGACAGAGACACAGGAAGGTCAATCATTTTTATGATGGCAAAATAAGAAAGGTTATCAATATTCTTTGCCTGTCCAGCTGGCAAAATCACTGTAAAGGGCTCTGCTCCCTTTTCCAAGCAACAATAGCAGTTTCACTCTCACACTGTTCTTTTCACTTTTCTTGAGAGAATGGAGAAACTGCTAGTAACCTACTAGTGCTAGTCACTTCAGTCATGTCTGACTCTTTGCGACCCTGTTGTCTATAGCCTGCCAGACTCCTCTGTCCATGAGATTTTCCAGGCAAGAGTACTAGAGTGGGTCCCCATTTCCTCCTCCAGGATATCTTCTCAACCCAGGATTCGAACCCATGTCTCTTAACTTCTGAATTGGTAGTGGGTTCTTTACCACTAGTGCCCCATGGGAAGCCCAACCTATACACAGTACTAATTTGGAAAACTGTATTTACAATTACATATGTTATTACTGATTACTGTTTTCAGTCCACAGAACAACAGCTTTTCACAGAAAATATACCTCAACCCTTAAGTAAATGGTGAGGAAGATAAGGGGAATTGATATCATGCCATCCTGTTTAGGGCTTCCCTGAAAGCTCAGCTGGTAAAGAATCCACCTGCAATGGAGAAGACCCTGGTTTGATTCCTGGGTTGGGAAGATCACCTGGAGAGGGGATAGGCTACCCACTCCAGTCTTCTTGGGCTTCCCTGGTGGCTCAGCTGGTAAAGAATATACCTGCAATGTGGGAGACCTGGGTTCCATCCCTGGGTTGGGAAGATCCCCTGGAGGAGGAAAAAGTATTCTGGCCCAGAGAATTTCATGGACTATATAGTCTATGGAGTTGCAAAGAGTCATACACAACTAAGCTACTTTCACTTCACATCTTGTTTAACTAAAAACAATCACACTCTCCAAAATCAACTTGTGCGTTAAAAGCCTAGATATTTCTAATGTTTAACTTTGCTCATTTTTAGAATAAATTAAAATGAAGTTTTCCAGTTTATAAAGAATTAAGTCCGTGAGAGCCATGGTAAATACTATTAAGGGGCTAGAGATGCAGGAACTTAAGTCCACCTGAGAGAAAGCGAGTAGCCCGTTGATTAGGAATTCAGCGTGCATCTCCAAGGGTACCATGGAGATGGTATGAGATATGTATGAATTACAATGTGATGATGTGTCCTGGAGTGGTTAACTGAAGTGGTAGGCTCAAGGCTTTCCAACTAAGGTAAGGGTTTATCACAAGGAGTATTTCTTGCCTGAACAGTCCTAAGAAAATCTAATTGAGTATATTATCAGCTTGATTACAGTCACTGGCGGGATGGCTGGATGGCATCACGAACTCGACGGACGTGAGTCTGAGTGAACTCTGAGAGATGGTAATGAACAGGGAGGCCTGGCGTGCTGCGATTCATGGGGTCGCAAAGAGTCGGACATGACTGAGCGACTGAACTAAACTGACAGTCACTCAGAAGATGACTTATTTCACAATACTCCTTAATTAAATCTCATTCTCTCTGAGGTATAAATTTTTCCTATTCCCCAAATCCCTTTTAGATACTAATAAAATGTGTCATACTTGATAAACAAGAAGAGTCTATTTACTTGTCCAACTAGAAGGAACTAAATATCCAAGCTACTACCTCAGCTTACGTGTACATGCACAGATTCAGGGACAGCATTTCTCTTTTATAGCTTCACTGTAAAGGAGCCACAGTGAACATTATGGAAATAGGTATCCTCATGGGATATTCTACTTTAAAAGGTCAGAATTTGGCAGAGAAAACAAGTATTTTTCCTAGCATCTAAAAGGTTTGGAACTAAAACAGAATTTCATAACTAGGAAATGGAAATGGCTGTCTCCTAATGGAATAAACAAATATTGCCAGAGTCATGGCTAGTTGGCCACACGATACTGTATGTACCCTATGTTCTATATAACATGTCTGCTATAATCTCCACTTTTGTTGCTGACCATAAGGCCTAAATTGAAAATCATAGTTTCTTGCTTTCAATATTTCTTTTGTATTCTTCTTGCAGCTACTCACTGCTAGACTGATCATGGTGAGCACTTGTAACTGGTAGGTCAAGGAGTGAAATCACTCAGTCATGTCCAACTCTTTGTGATCCCATGGACTGTAGTATACCAAGCTTCTGTGTCCATGGGAATTTCCAGGCAAGATGGTTGCCATTTCATTCTCCAGGGGATCATTCCTGACCCAGGGATAGAACCCAGGTCTCCTTCATTGCAGGCAGATGCTTTACCCTCTGAGCCACTAGGGAAAGGCCTAACTGGTAGGTAATCCCAATTATAATACGCACTGGTTACAAGTTATCTTGTATTTGTTAGGTTGTCAGTTTCCCACTGACTTCTGTTATTAAGAACTTCCCCAATGAATCCTCAGGTTTCTGGATGTAGCCTTTGTATTATAATTATTAATTATAATAATAATTATTATACTCTTTGTATTATAACTGCTGCTATAATAAATTATCACAAATTTAGTGACTTAACACACACTTATTATGTTATAGTTCTGGTGATCAAAATCTAAAATGGGTTTATAAGACATTCTTTCTGTAAGCTCTTTCACTCTCTCCTCAAATCTCTGACTCTGTCCTTCTGTTCCTACCTTCAGTCTTTGTAAGCATCTTTGTGATTATATCATTGGGCCCAATTAGATAATTCAACATAATCTCCCCATCTCAATACCCTTTAATCACAACTGCAAAGTTCCTTTGCATAATTCACACATCCCAGATATAAGGAACATTTTGGGGGGATCATTTATCAATCTACCACAATCCTCTTTATTTTCATAATATAACAGCCATCCAATTTTTTCTTGGTAATTTGAAACAAATACCTGACAGTAGAGCAGAACTCTTTTGTACCTGTTGACTTATTAGTGTCAGGAATCAAAAAATGTTGGTCAACAGTTTTAGCTTAAAATTGTCTTAGGCACTGGAACCTGCAAATCTATGAGTCTAAAGCTGCAGACAAGAGAAGCAAAAATTTTCTGAAGATTCTTGACTATAATATGAAAGAGGTCTCATTGACTTAGACCCCCTTAGTTCCTCCACTCATATTTTGTCAGTGGAGGAAGTAACCCTATAGATCAATCTGTTTTAAGGAATAAATGGTGTTCTATAGAACAATAATCCAGCATCACAAAGTGTGCCTCTCAGATGGAGTGCTGAATGAATCTATGGGAAGCTATTTCACCATAAGTAGGCTTGTGATACTTTGAAGGAATTCCACAAGGGAGAGCCTTTTCCTGCATAACTTTTGCCTTAAAGCAAATTATTTGTCTAGTGGAAACTTACATGTATACCATATTGATGAATAGTGGACCAGGATCCTGGACTGATCATATTGCCTCCTGAGAGAAAACTGGTGAAATTTCAACAAATTTGTAAAATTGCTTAAAACTTCACAAATTGGTTATTAAGCACAGCCATTATGAAAAAATAAATTGTTTAAACTTACTGTGGGAAAATAAAACTTCTCAGAGTTTCTTAGCGCTTTGGTAAAAAGAATGTTCTCATTCCTTGACAATTGTCTGTGGCCAAAGGGTAATAAAACTTCTCTTACCTCCCTAAGAGAACCAAAGATTAATTGCCAAGACAAGTTTCTTGGGTTAAGCTCCTAAGGTGTCAGAAACACCTTTGTTTCGCAAGGTTTGAAGCCAAAATTTTGCAGAAATATCTAGGTCAGAAAAGACAGTCGCTTGGGATTTATCTGACCCTTGGAAGGATGCATTTACATTCCAAAGATCAGAGTAAAATACCAGAATGGGAGAACCTAGGATTCTTTCCAGCTGCCCTGAAGAAACAAAAGTGAGTTTCTGTGTGTGTTTATTTTGCTTTTTTTTTTCTTTTTCATTCTCTCTCTTATTTGAAAGAGAAGGAGCATGACTGTCTCTCTTCTATAGAAAAATGGAGAAAATCCATTGTTCTTCAATTTTGTTTAAATACAGTTCAGCTGCCAGAGTGGCATATTTGACCTAGTTTTTATCAAGTCATTCCAGGGCTACAGCCAGGGGCAAAGTGGGGCATCTGATGATCTTTACTATTTAAGTAATAAGATACTTGTCTCTGATCTAGAACTCTTCATGTGTGAGCATTCAAGGTGAAATTAATAAAGATGAATATCAAAAATCTAACACAATTAAACAAAATGTATTAAAAGTAAAAGCATTACATACAGATTTTATCACTTCTTAATTATTTTACTATATTTTACTATCTTCTATGATCTTGAATTATGTCCACCTATTTTGTCCAAATGGTGGAAATATTAAGTAAGCTACCAATATTAGTCCAGGTCCAAGTTTAGTGGAAGACACACTGACCATAGTGAGGATATTTTCAGCCTGAAAATTAGAAAAACAGTACCCTCATAACTTTAGTGTTGATTGTCTAGATTTGAGAAAATAATGGAGAAAATGTTAATAACAGACATATCTCATTAAAATATGTCATGTTTGCAGCTATCACATTGTGAATTAAAAAAGAGACAGAGAAAAACTTCCCTTTAGTGTTCAAGAACTATTATCCAATGTAACAACAAAAAAATCACATACATCAGAACCAGTGAGTAAAACTCTTACATATATCTTTATTATTTCACTTGGGTCTTATCAACATAAAGGAAAATATCAATTATCCTTCATGTTTGAATGTTTTTAATTCATTAGTTGCAGCAATAGCTGGTTGCAGATAGCAGTCAGCATAAATCAAACTCATTTTGTAAGAGTCAACTGGTTACATATAACTCACAATAAATTTTCATACATTATAATATTACATGTGTATCATATATGCACTATATTACTATATAATTCTTTATAAGTGTATGTAAGAATATACATGTGTACTTATTCTTAGATAACTGGTTGTTAAATATTTGCCAGCACAACATTGTTAAGGCTTTATAAAAGTTCACTAGTGATAATACTGGAAGACAAGTTGTGATCATGAAGGCAAACCTGTGTGCAAAATACAGATGTATTACAATGTCCTTTACCTGATGGAAGAGGTGAAATGGAATCAATCTGAGCCCCTAAGAAATGGTGCTATGCAAGGACCTCAGCACTGAGTTTTAATGTTGGCAAGAGGGGAAGTCA
>SJYC01142992.1:0-16777 GCA_006408675.1 Madoqua kirkii
TTGCAGGCAGATGCTTTACCCTCTGAGCCACTAGGGAAAGGCCTAACTGGTAGGTAATCCCAATTATAATACGCACTGGTTACAAGTTATCTTGTATTTGTTAGGTTGTCAGTTTCCCACTGACTTCTGTTATTAAGAACTTCCCCAATGAATCCTCAGGTTTCTGGATGTAGCCTTTGTATTATAATTATTAATTATAATAATAATTATTATACTCTTTGTATTATAACTGCTGCTATAATAAATTATCACAAATTTAGTGACTTAACACACACTTATTATGTTATAGTTCTGGTGATCAGAAATCTAAAATGGGTTTATAAGACATTCTTTCTGTAAGCTCTTTCACTCTCTCCTCAAATCTCTGACTCTGTCCTTCTGTTCCTACCTTCAGTCTTTGTAAGCATCTTTGTGATTATATCATTGGGCCCAATTAGATAATTCAACATAATCTCCCCATCTCAATACCCTTTAATCACAACTGCAAAGTTCCTTTGCATAATTCACACATCCCAGATATAAGGAACATTTTGGGGGGATCATTTATCAATCTACCACAATCCTCTTTATTTTCATAATATAACAGCCATCCAATTTTTTCTTGGTAATTTGAAACAAATACCTGACAGTAGAGCAGAACTCTTTTGTACCTGTTGACTTATTAGTGTCAGGAATCAAAAAATGTTGGTCAACAGTTTTAGCTTAAAATTGTCTTAGGCACTGGAACCTGCAAATCTATGAGTCTAAAGCTGCAGACAAGAGAAGCAAAAATTTTCTGAAGATTCTTGACTATAATATGAAAGAGGTCTCATTGACTTAGACCCCCTTAGTTCCTCCACTCATATTTTGTCAGTGGTGGAAGTAACCCTATAGATCAATCTGTTTTAAGGAATAAATGGTGTTCTATAGAACAATAATCCAGCATCACAAAGTGTGCCTCTCAGATGGAGTGCTGAATGAATCTATGGGAAGCTATTTCACCATAAGTAGGCTTGTGATACTTTGAAGGAATTCCACAAGGGAGAGCCTTTTCCTGCATAACTTTTGCCTTAAAGCAAATTATTTGTCTAGTGGAAACTTACATGTATACCATATTGATGAATAGTGGACCAGGATCCTGGACTGATCATATTGCCTCCTGAGAGAAAACTGGTGAAATTTCAACAAATTTGTAAAATTGCTTAAAACTTCACAAATTGGTTATTAAGCACAGCCATTATGAAAAAATAAATTGTTTAAACTTACTGTGGGAAAATAAAACTTCTCAGAGTTTCTTAGCGCTTTGGTAAAAAGAATGTTCTCATTCCTTGACAATTGTCTGTGGCCCAAAGGGTAATAAAACTTCTCTTACCTCCCTAAGAGAACCAAAGATTAATTGCCAAGACAAGTTTCTTGGGTTAAGCTCCTAAGGTGTCAGAAACACCTTTGTTTCGCAAGGTTTGAAGCCAAAACTTTGCAGAAATATCTAGGTCAGAAAAGACAGTCGCTTGGGATTTATCTGACCCTTGGAAGGATGCATTTACATTCCAAAGATCAGAGTAAAATACCAGAATGGGAGAACCTAGGATTCTTTCCAGCTGCCCTGAAGAAACAAAAGTGAGTTTCTGTGTGTGTTTATTTTGCTTTTTTTTTTCTTTTTCATTCTCTCTCTTATTTGAAAGAGAAGGAGCATGACTGTCTCTCTTCTATAGAAAAATGGAGAAAATCCATTGTTCTTCAATTTTGTTTAAATACAGTTCAGCTGCCAGAGTGGCATATTTGACCTAGTTTTTATCAAGTCATTCCAGGGCTACAGCCAGGGGCAAAGTGGGGCATCTGATGATCTTTACTATTTAAGTAATAAGATACTTGTCTCTGATCTAGAACTCTTCATGTGTGAGCATTCAAGGTGAAATTAATAAAGATGAATATCAAAAATCTAACACAATTAAACAAAATGTATTAAAAGTAAAAGCATTACATACAGATTTTATCACTTCTTAATTATTTTACTATATTTTACTATCTTCTATGATCTTGAATTATGTCCACCTATTTTGTCCAAATGGTGGAAATATTAAGTAAGCTACCAATATTAGTCCAGGTCCAAGTTTAGTGGAAGACACACTGACCATAGTGAGGATATTTTCAGCCTGAAAATTAGAAAAACAGTACCCTCATAACTTTAGTGTTGATTGTCTAGATTTGAGAAAATAATGGAGAAAATGTTAATAACAGACATATCTCATTAAAATATGTCATGTTTGCAGCTATCACATTGTGAATTAAAAAAGAGACAGAGAAAAACTTCCCTTTAGTGTTCAAGAACTATTATCCAATGTAACAACAAAAAAATCACATACATCAGAACCAGTGAGTAAAACTCTTACATATATCTTTATTATTTCACTTGGGTCTTATCAACATAAAGGAAAATATCAATTATCCTTCATGTTTGAATGTTTTTAATTCATTAGTTGCAGCAATAGCTGGTTGCAGATAGCAGTCAGCATAAATCAAACTCATTTTGTAAGAGTCAACTGGTTACATATAACTCACAATAAATTTTCATACATTATAATATTACATGTGTATCATATATGCACTATATTACTATATAATTCTTTATAAGTGTATGTAAGAATATACATGTGTACTTATTCTTAGATAACTGGTTGTTAAATATTTGCCAGCACAACATTGTTAAGGCTTTATAAAAGTTCACTAGTGATAATACTGGAAGACAAGTTGTGATCATGAAGGCAAACCTGTGTGCAAAATACAGATGTATTACAATGTCCTTTACCTGATGGAAGAGGTGAAATGGAATCAATCTGAGCCCCTAAGAAATGGTGCTATGCAAGGACCTCAGCACTGAGTTTTAATGTTGGCAAGAGGGGAAGTCAGCAAGGCTCAGCATTGCAGTAACTCTGGTGAGAGAAGTCAAAATTGTTAAGGTCATACAGAACTTCTCTCTATCCCTGCCCCCTAAATAGTTCATCTGCCAGAATTAGGGGTGCATAAAACTAGATCTTTCATTTAAAATTAGCTTATCTTCTCAGAGAGTTGAAAAAAAAATAAGCCTCTTTTTAAAAATATTCAACACTGAAGAATCATCTACCTAGCAACATTAACCAACACTGTAATTAAGACATTAATCCAGGGATTTTCTTGCATATTTCACACTGAGTAGGATTAGACATTATAAGAAAAATGAATACAATTAAAAAAATTTAAGTGGGAAATTGACTGTCATTATCTTAGCCAGCGGTATTATCATCTTATATAAAGAACTGAAATGATAATTTGCTGAATGACTGTTGAAAATGTGTGGAGATGTTTTAGGAAAAGAATTATTTTTATCTGGAAAGATGATTCTCTTAGCTGAAGTGAAGATGCACACAATGCACTGATGAACTCCCTCAATGCTCTATTTATGGACCTGCAAATTTTCAGGTTTGTCAGGATTACATTTGAATTTCAGCTTATCTGTTAATGCTGAGGTTGTTAAGGAGGAAAAGCAAAACATTCTCTTAAAGCTGATCTTTATTTCATAAAAACTGCCTTAAAAATCCATTAGGATCTGGCATTTATTCAAAAAGAAACATCTCACGTTAATTATTTATATTAGAGAAACTGGTGACAAATCGAAATCTACCTCTTAATCTAACAATAGACTTCTCTTCCTTCCTCCCCAAATGACTACTTACATAACTTCTTTCTGCAAGACTTATTTTCTCTTAAGAAACCAGGGTTCACCTATCATTGCATGGTTTTTCTCACACATATATGCACGTTGTACATAGGAATAAAGAACTGATGCAAAGCCCATCATAATGTAAAAGCAATACTTATTAAACTTCTCTCAAATGTTATTTTTTTGAATGTATTAGTTTGAACTAATTCTTATGGTTCAACATAATAAGTCATGATCATTTTTAGGAGTGGTAAGCTAATTAATGCTGTTAAGGACTTCTCTGGTGGCTCAGATGGTACAGTGTCTGTCTAAGATGCGGGAGACCCAGGTTCAATCCCTGGGTTGGGAAGAACCCTTGGAGAAGGAAGTGACAATCCATTCCAGTACTATTGCCTGGAAAATCCCATGGACAGAGGAGCCTGATAGGCTACAGTCCGTGGGATCGCAGAGTTGGACACAACTGAGCAACTTCAGGTTCACATTAAGGATCAGCCTATCCCTTCTCCAGTGGATCTTCCTGACCCAGGAATCAAACTGGAGTCTCTTACATTGCAGGCAGATTCTTTACCAGCTAAGCTACCAGGGAAGCACTAAAAATACTGGAGTGGGTTGCCATGCTCTCCTCCAGGGGATCTTCCCAACCCAGGGATCAAACCTAGGTCTCCTGCATTGCAGGCAAATTCTATATCATCTGAGCCACCAGGAAAGCCCATGAATACTGAAGTGGGCAGCATATCCCTTCTCCAGTGAATCTCCCTGAGCCAGGAATTGAACCAGGGTCTCCTGCATTGCAGGTGGGTTCTTTACCAGCTGAGAGCTACCAGAGAAACTCTGACCATTTTAGCATAAGAATAGATTATCTAATTAATAACCAATGTAGTTTAACCTATGTAAAATGGAGTGGTGAGCTAATTAATGCTGTTAAAGATTTACAGACAAAGCCAGAGAAGGACAATGAAGAGAGAGGTAGAAGTTTTCTATTCAGTCCAATATATATATATATATATATACTGCAAATGTTTTATTACTACTCACAACCAATCAACTGTAACCTCACACATTTAAAAAGCAATGGACATGACTAATTAACAGGAATCTAAGTCACCAAAGGTGGTGCAGCTCAATTTAAGATCTTAGCATATATAGTGAAAAGCTGAAATAGTAGCTTTTTTAAGAAGGAAGAGGACAGGATTATTGAATACTTCTTAGAAAGCCAGACATTATGTTAGCCATTTTGCATGAGGCATTTCATCTAATTGTTAATAAACTCAATGACATTTTATACCATTTTTTAAGAAAAGTAAAGCAGAATAAATTGCTTAAAGAGACATAGCTGATAAATAGCAGACCTGGGATTTGAACACATATTTCACTGAATTTGGAGCCCCTGATCTTTTCATCATTTCTGGATTAAATCCAAATAAATTAAATGAAAATAAAATGCAATCAATAGAATGAATCTAAAGAAAAAAGGAGTAGGAACTGATTTGAAAAAATCTTAGGGCAGAACAAATGGATAGCATCACTGCAAGCTGGTCAATGGACCAGAAAGAATATTTGCATGGATGCCATAAGCATGTTTTTCCCCTGTAATCAGAACCTTAAAATTCCCACAACTATAAAATTTTTCTAGATGAGAACTCAATGACCTGTAAAATATCATTTGAATATGAAAGTTGTGAGTTAGAAAGTACAAGCATCAAGAAGTACCCTTATAATCCTTCTTTTCTCATTTGAAATGCAATCAGAAGCTCAAATACCCAAGTGGCATCTTTACAAAGTCCTCACATACATGACTGTGGCCTTTGAAAGGCAAGTTTCATCTCAAGAATTGCAATTGCCACTTCATGTACAAACTCCTCAAGATGGAAAAAAAAAATGACTGTAAAAAGTAACACATTTCTAACCTTATGAAATAATTCCAGTCAGTCATAAATCACCAGTATAATCATTTTATTGTGGTTTTAAACAAAACTGATTTAATAAAATAAAACACTAGTAGGGACTAAAATAAACTATTCACTTTTATAAATATTATTTCTTGTTTAGTCACTAAATCATATCCAACTCTTTTGTAACCCCATGGACTCTAGCCTGACAGACTTCTCTGAGCCTGAGATTTCCCAGGCGAGAATACTGCAGGAGGTTGCCACTTCCTTCTCTATAGGATATTCCTGACCCAGGGATCAAACCTGTGTCTCCCATATTGGAGGTGGGTTCTGGGCTTCCCTGGTGGCTCAGATGGTAAAGATTCTAGCCACAATGCACAAGAACTAGGTGCATTCCCTGGGTTGGGATGATCCCCTGGAGAAAGAAATGGCTACCCACTCCAGTACTCTTGCCTGGAGAATTCCATGGACTAGAGGAGCCTGGCAGGCTACAGTCCATGGGGTCACAGGCAGACACGACTGAGCTACTAACACTTTCACTTCACTCTTTCCTTTTCTTTACCACTGAACCACCAGAGAAGCTGCTTTCATACACTAGGTCAAAGAAATTTACAAGTAACCTTTATATTTTCTGATAAAATAACTTTCAAGTAAAATCACACAATTGCACACGCAGTTAATATAAAATGTGCTTATTCTGTTGAACTATGTCAGCTTACCTACTCTGAACATTAAAAACATATGGAGAATTAAATATTATACATTGTTTCTTAGAAGATGGTCAGCAAACCTAATCAACATTAGAAACCATAAGAATAGCCTTGAAGTACAAATTGGACATTTCCTCTTTTATTTCAGCTATTTCAAGCTCTCAGAGTGTTGGGGTTTTGAAACCCTGTGAACCTTTGTAAACTGTTTACTTCAGATATCCATATGTTAAATATGGTTAGTATCTTATTCATCAAGGTCCTAACCATGAAGCTTTTCAACTAGCAGTAATCCCCATTATCAAATACCATGTCTCCTTGTTAGAGTCCTCATCACCTTTTAACTTCTAATGTCTTCTTTGTAAGTGAGTCTTTCTTTACTTATAGTGTGTAAAATCATTGAAACCAGAAATATTTCCTCTTATACATTTATACCTCACATATAAAATATGTGAATTTTCTACAGTTGAGTATTTTTGATACACTAAATACTTCAAATATGTTGTTATAATTGGCATATCATTATAATAGTCTAATCCAAATTGAGTTACTTGTATTTTTTTTTCTAATTAAAATTCTTCTCCATAAAGACAATTACACTATCTTTCACTACTATGAAAAGTCTAAATTTATCCTTGGGTGATGGAAAGGAGGAGATTATCCCTTTTTACTTAATACACAGGAAATGACACTGCAATGGGGAGAGTAACTTTTTGTACTTGGCAATGCTCAAAATGAAATATTTTTAAAGGTGTAATCCATCAGAATGAAAACCAACACACACTGGATCTGAATATTATTGAAACTAGATGGATCACTGATGCATGTTCCTGAGCACTCCCTAAACCATTCACTATCCTGGAATATCTCTATTCCCAGACCACAGAATTTCTCACATCTTCCCTTTGAATGATTCTCTGAATTGCTGATGAGACCAAAAACCTCCTTCTATGCATATTAATCATTCTAGTCTTTTTTTTTCTTTGATTAGTTCCCCAGAATTAAACATTTTTTTAGACATGCAAACATTATAAACATAGAATCCAATGCACACTTTCCTTAGTACGCTATTGGAGGACCGAGTAACCAAAAATAAATGAATAAATTAAAAAGTAATAACAGAAATGCAGGGGGACCAAGGATCATGGAATCTTACTCAGGCAGGTGGCAAAGAAATGCTCAGCATATAGCTGAAATAAAAACCAGGCTTGTAAGTGGGCAGCAGAGCTAGAAAGCAAGTGAAGCAGACAGGGGAACTGAGGGTGCTAAGGGAGGGTTTCTCTAGAAATGCAGGTGGTTTTCTGACCTGAGGTGCTTCAGCACTTAAGGAGTTTTGCACCTGTGGGAGTAAGTTAAAGATAGATTCATAGGACATAAAAAAGAACTAATGAAAATATGAGATAAAACTTTACTTCAGTAGGGGAAAAAAGCTATACTTTGATTACAAATATAGTTCCTGGGCTCAAATGTAAACTGCCTTTTTTTTTTTTTAATAATCAAAACTCAAGGACTCTAAAATTGATTTAAAAATTCTTGTACTGTATTATGTGACTGGGACTAATGAATGTTCATTTGTTATAAGTGTGTGAACAAATACTCATGGGCAGGGAGGCAGACAAAACACTAAAATGCTCTTCTTACATAGTAATAAGATAATATAGTCTTACCTACAAAAAATAAACTACAGAATAAATATGTTGCTTATTTATATCCTTTGTAAATATGGAAGTTAAATAACAGAAGAAAAGACTGAAGGCTTAAAAGTGATTATCTCTGGGGAAAAGGAAGGTAGACTGCTGTTTTACTCTAGCATTTTGTGATTTTTTTTTTAAATTGTGAGCACATGTGCACTGATTTATCTGAATGAATTCTATGAGCCTTGCTGTGAAGGCGCAATCCTCTAGAGAATATCTGTGATTGTTCAAGGTGCTCCTAAATTGGGGTCTCGTCAAATTAATTTCCAAGTTCGGATTTTTTTATTCCACCTGTGTAGTGGGAATTTAAAGCAGTCTTGCATGAGGGTGACTTACAGTTATGAATTCTCTGGGATGACTTTTCATTCTATAAACATGTGCCAAAGCTGTGGCAAATGTGTCAAACAACTGCCTTTAGAGAATGGATTATTTTTAGTTTCTCTGACACTGAGATTGTAGACCTTCAATAATCTCTGTGTAGGGCTATTATTGTGAATCTCTACCTTGCACAGACACTAAGTCTTATTTCTTTTCCTCACTGCAATCATTAAAACTCAAGTTCCTGAGGCAAGTGCCCTTAGGGCATCTATGAACTCAATACACAGACTAAACTGGATTCATGCTCCTGGGCCATTCCTATCTGGATGGGAATTTGCTTACTTTCTTGATTCAGTTTTGTAGTTAAAAAAAAAAATGTTTTCAAACATTACAAAATTATAGCAGCTTGAGATATGATTCACATATCACCCAGTATCTTAAATTGTTTCATAGCAGAAATACTTGCAGACATTTAATCCTACGTATTGTTGAAAGTGACAGTCTTTAGTATATCTTCAATTATTATCTTCTCTCGATTTTCTTTCTTCATATTGTTTCTGGATAAGTTCCCAGATACAAACTTATCTAGATTGATTCTCTAAATTCTTATTTTTCACATTTTTTCATCTCTTTGCATTTTTAAGCTTAATTTTTGGATATTTCATACTTTTTCCACTTTTTTCTTCTGCTCTCATATTGTCATTCCAAGAACATTTCCTCATTTTCTGAGTGTTCCTTTCTATATAATTTTTACTGTATAAATGCATACTACCTTCTATCTCTAAGGATATTGTATTTTTGCAAGTTTTAATATCTTTAAAAAATTTTAGCTGGTTTTACTCATTTTTCTTTGATATAAGATGCTGTCTGAGATATCTACAGGTCCATGGCTATTCATTTATATTTGAGAGTGAAAATCGTGAGTGAATAGTGTGGTTTGCTAGCTTTGAGGTTTTAGTGGGGGGGGCACATCACTATATTATGATAAGACAAAATGCCTCGCCCATTCCTTTGGGAGACAACTAATTCCATTAGCTAAATTCTTTATACTATTTAATTTCTCCACAAAGGAGTCTTCTCTCTTCAATAAAGGCTAAAGTCCTGCTAATAGCTTCTGGAAGATGAGTAGAAGAAGTGAGTCCACAGTTATTTACCATGGATGTAGACATTGATTATAATTCCTCTGATTTCAATAACATGCCCTATCCATTGTTCTTTGCTATGCCTAGAGTCTTTGACTGTAGAATCTCCTTTTCAGTTTTCTTTGTCTTTTCATGGTGAGAGAATTGTAGTTGTTTGGCCACTGCAATGGAGGAAGCTATCTGTGATTTTCTAAAAATCCTTTTAGCTTTTTAGTCCACTTCTTTTGAGCACCAACTCCCTGGAAGTATCCAGACCCTAGAATCCTGATCATTGTGGGTGAGGGAGGCGAATAATCATCTTCTTGCTGTCTTCCCTTTGCCACACTTAAATTCAGCATCCTCAGCTCTCCACTTTGTGATTTACTTTCGCCCTCCATAATTATGTTGACACCTCTCATCCAATGTTGTCTCCCTTCCAATTCTCTTTTTGCCCCGTTATTCATTTAAGTTTATTTGAATATATATTTTTGGAGAAGGAAATAGTGACCGACTCCAGTTTTCTTGCCTGGAAAATTCCATGGACAGATGAGCCTGGAAAGCTACAGTCCAAGAGATCACAAAGAGACAGACACAAATGAGAGACTGAGAATACACATACAAGTATACTTTCAGGAGAGAGTAGAAGACAAACATTTCATCACTCCACCATGTTTAACGGGAAGTATACCTTTTCATTTTTATTGTAACAATAGTTATGCATAGCTATTTAAGTCATGTATTTATAATTATTTTTTCTATGTCCATTTTTATACTTCTTTTTATTTATCTACTAGACCACAAGAATCACAACAAACTACCACTTCCCTCTGGTCCTCTGCCCCCAATTCCTATCCCTCTATCACCATGCATACATATAGCCATCATCCTAGAGTTTTCATTCTTGGTTTCTACCATTTATGTGCCTTGGAAAGCAAATATGAGAAGATACATGGTTATTTCATAAGTGGAAGAGTAAAATTTGTCACTTTTCTTTGTAATGACTAGTTATAACCACCTGTATTTCTCTTTTGTTTCAAATCTTTGAACACCTTTTCTGTTTTCTTCTTTCACTCAGTGATGCTGTTAGAAAATCTAAGTCAATATATGCTGTCTTTCTCAGGACTTTAATTATAATTCTTGAGCTCTGAGGTTTACAAGTGATTGAATTCAGGTGTGAATACTTTGATTTGTTTAGTGCATGAGATTTGTTTGTTTCCCTAGAGTGGGAAAGACTAGCAAGGTAACACTTGCTAGCAAGGTAACACATGCTAGCAAGGTAACACTCAAAACACTTGGAGTGGGAAAGACTAGAGATCTCTTCAAGGAAATTAGAGATACCAAGGGAATATTTCATGCAAAGATGGGTATAATAAAGGACAGAAATGGCAAGGACTTAACAAAAGCAGAAGAGGTTAAGAAAAGAAAGAAAGAATACACAGAAGAACTATACAAAAAAGACCTTAATGACCCAGATAACCATGATGGTGTGGTCAGTCACCTAGAGCCAGACATCCTGGAGTGTGAAGTCAAGTGGGCCTTCAGTTCAGTTCAGTTCAGTCGCTCAGTTGTGTCCGACTCTTTGCGACCCAATGAATTACAGAACACCAGGCCTCCCTGTCCATCACCAACTCCCAGAGTTCACTCAGACTCGCATCCATCGAGTCCATGATGCCATCCAGCCATCTCATCCTCTGTCCTCCCCTTCTCCTCCTGCCCCCAATCCCTCCCAGCATCAGAGTCTTTTCTAATGAGTCAACTCTTCACATGAGGTAGCCAAAGTACTGGAGCTTCAGCTTTAGCATCAGTCCTTCCAAAGAAATCCCAGGGTTGATCTCAGCATGGACTGGTTGGGAAGCATTACTATGAACAAAGCTAGAGAAGGTGATGGAATTCTAGCTGAGCTATTTCAAATCTCAAAAGATGATGCTGTGAAAGTGCTGCAGTCAATATGCCAGCAAATTTGGAAAACTCAGAAATGGCCAGAGGACTGGAAGAGGTCACTTTTCAATCCAATACCATTAAAGAATGGCGATACCAAAGAATATTCAAATTACCATACAACTGTATTCATTTCACATGCCAGCAAGGTAACACTCAAAATACTTCAAAATAGGTGTTAGCAGTATTTGAACTGAGAACTTCCAGATGTTCAAGCTAGATTTAGAAAAGGCAGAGGAAGCAGAGACCAAATTGATAATATCCACTGGATCACAGAAAAAAAATGCAAGGGAATTCAAAAAAAAACTTCTGCTTCATTGAATGTACTAAAGCCTTTGACTGTGTGGATCACAACAAACCATGGAATTTTCTTCAAGAGATGGGAATACCAGAGCACCTTACCTGCCTCCTAAGAAACCTGTATGTAGGTCAAGAAGCAACAGCTAGAACTGGGCATGGAACAGCAGACTGGTTCAAAATTGGGAAAGGACTACATCAAGGCCATTTATTTGTCGCCCTGTTTATTTAACTTAAATGCAGAGTGCATCATGTGAAATGCTGGGCTGCATGACTCACATTCTGGAATCAAGATTGTTGGGAGAAATATCAACAACCTCAGGTATGCATATGATACCACTTTAATGGCAGAAAGTGAAGAGGAACTAAAAAACCTCTCAATGCAAATAAAAGAGGAGAGTGAAAAAGTTGGCTTAAAAATTCAACATTCAGAAAACAAAGATCATGGCATCTGGTACCAACACTTCTTGGCAAATAGATGGGGAAAAAGTGGAAACAGTGATAATAAATAAAACTAGGCTAGAACTGGGCATGGAACAATAGACAGGCTCAAAACTGGGGAAGGAGTACATCAAGGTTGTTATTTGTCACCTTACTTATTTAACTTATATGCAGAGTGCATCATGTGACATGCTGGGCTGGATGACTCACAAACTGTGGGGCTTTTATTTTCTTGGACTCCAAAATCACTGGGGATGGTGACTGCAGCCATGAAATTAAAAGATGCTTGCTCCTTGGATGAAAACCTATGACCAATCTAGACAGCATATTAAAAAGCAGAGACATCACTTTTCTGACAAAGGTCTGTATCATCAAAGCTATGGTTTTTCCAGTAGTAATGCACAGATGTGAGTGTTGAACCATAAAGAAGGCTGAGCATGGAATAATTAATGCTTTGGCACTGTGGTGTTGGAAAAGACTCTTGAGAGTCCCTTGGACTAAGAAAGGGACTCTCAAGGTGATCAAACCTGTCAATTCTAAAGGAAATCAGTCCTGAATATTCATTGGAAGGACTGAAGCTGAAGTTCCAATACTTTGACTACTTATGTGAAGAGCTAACTCATTGGAAAAGACCCTGATGCTGGGAAAGATTGAGGGCAGGAGAAGAAGGGAGCACAGAGGATGAGATGGTTAGATGGTACCACTGACTCAATGGACATGAGTTTGAGTAATCTCTGGGAAATATTGAAGGAGAGGAAAGCCTGGCATGCTACAATTCTTAGGGTTGAAAATAATTGGACATGAGTCAGAGACTGAACAATTATTTTCTTATTTGGGAAACTTTTAAGTAAATGTTTTCTTTAATATTCCCTTCCCTCCAAGTATTTTTCTTTTCCATGTTTATCTGCTCTCATATTTTGACCATAAATTTTTTTTTAATATTTGGTCGTCTCTTTCTAATGCCCTCTGAAAAAATTATCAGTCTAATATTTTAATTCCTAATTCAGTGTTGTGTTGAACCAACTATTGGCTTCTTTATTTCAAAATTTGTCTTGAAATATTTGAGGTTGATTATTTTAATACCTTCCTATTTCTATTTCATATTTCCATTATCCAAACATTTCAAAGGCATATTTATACCTTTAAAAATATGCTTATTTAAAATTCTTATTTTTAAACATCCATTAATTTTGCTTCATCACATTTAAAAATTATTGAGGAAACTTAAGTCTCAGGGCAGAGTCTCTGGTATTAACTACAGGCTGCCATTCCTCCATGTCCATCTTTTCCTACTGTGTGACATTCTCTCAGGTAACTGTCCTGAACATCAAACTTTAAAAAAAATTGTCTTTCTGGATTTTAATCAGGTAATCTTTGGAGTTAAGTAGAGAGAAGAAGGGAACACTCAACCCCACAGATCCCTCTGCCAGATACTGAATTGCTAATGTTTACCTGTAAAACCTAGACTATCACTGGGCTCACATCAGGAAATGAGGAAAAGGACAAAAACAAAGTATTAACCTCTAGCCTCTTGCTGTTCTTAGTAATCCAGGTCTTATCATTTCTATCTGACACTGCAATCAAAAATATTTGGCCTCCACATACTTATCTCATTTCAGTTCTTATGCTAAGTTTCAGAATACTTCAAATTCACTCACATTAATATAGTTTCTCCAGTATTACATTCAGAGAAGGGGAAATCAGCAACAGACTATGTGAGTTAGTTATCCATGATAAAAATGAGAATTAACATTTTCATTTATTCTGTGTATCAAATACCTATTCAAGATAAGGGGTACTATAGAATCAAGAGTGAAAGATGTAGGGTTAGGATGTGTGTGTAGTGTGCTAAGTCCTTCAGTTGTGTCTGACTCTTTGAGACCCTATGGACTATAGCTGATCATGCTCCTCTGTCCATGATATTTTTCCAGGAAAAAATATTGGACTAGGTTGCCATTTCCTCCTCCAGGTGATTTTCCTGACTGAGAACTGAACCCGTGTTTTCTGCCTTTCCTGCACTGGCATGTGGATTCTTTACTGCTGAGCCACTTGGGAAGCCAGGGTTAGCATATAACCTATATAAGTCCTGATATGTCAAAATCACATACAAAGAAGTTTTGGAAATAAATAACCAAGGCAAAAATTTGTTTATAAGATACACCGTGAGGGATTTCAAGACACTATATTCAATTAGGAGATTTCTTTCTCTAAGATAATTTTATTAAAATATTTGGTATACTCTCTCAATGCTAAGCCCAGGCAAGTTTGTATATTAACTGAAATCAACACAGATAGAAGACATTCAAAAAGCAGTTTTCCAGTTTTAAAGTTCTTCACCTATCACATATAAAGGGCATATTTTATGTTCTATCATCATGAGTGACTCAGCTTAAAAAAAAGAACAACATGGTCGGTTTCAGTATCAAAGATTGAGTAAGAACATGTCATAGAAAGGAAAGAGAAAATGTTTACTGAAAGAACTATGATTTTCCTATTACTAAAAGACTTGATAGATTAATTTTATTAGGAGCTCTTAGAAATATCTATTCTTCAACTGTAAATCTCATTATCAAAAATTAAAGGTCATATCTGATTTCCCTGTAGAAGATAATACCCCAACACTCTTTCCTTTTCCACTCTACTTGTCTTTGTTGCACGCTTCACCAGCTCTGTACTGTCTGTCTCCCTCCCACCAGACTACAAACATCACAATGGTACAGACGCAGTCTGTTTCACTCACTGCTAAACTCCAGCACCTAGAATAGTGCCTGTTCCAGTAAGTACTAATATATATATATATATATATATATATATATATATATATATGAACAAAGACAGAACTCCAAAACTAAAAGGGACTTTTACCCAAAACAAAGAGCCTTGACACCTGTCCCTGAGTAATGTAAGATATGCCCAGTAACAGTGAGTTTGGAATATGAAATCTTCCCTATAGTTAGGCACAAACTATAGTGCATTAATACCATGATGAACTTTCCAACTGTTGATCATCAGTCATGCTGTTCAATAGACATAGCTGATGTAGTTAGTTCAAGGCAATATGTTTAGGTAACTGTTGAGATGGTTTTCACTCCAGAAGAATGGTCTGACAGGAATGATGATGAATTAGGCTATGATCCATAAGGGATCACACAAGCACAAACCCAGGCAACTAGATTAGTTTATTAAAGTAGAAGTGGTTTACTTCATGGCAAATAAATAAAGTGATGTTCTCATCCTTAACCTCTAAGCAAAATTAAGAAAAACATGTAAGCTCCTAGAGGTTCCCTGCTTTACTCTGAATTGTTTTCTTTTATTTCGGCTCTGGTTAATCAAGGTGGGATTAAATCAAACAAGTTTGATTGGTAATGTCTTTCCTCAAAACTGATGCCTTTATTAAAGATCTATCTGTGCTTTCTAGAGAATCCTCTTCAGTGAGAACAAATAAAATTAAAAATCTCAAGAGTAAACGAAAAAGTGCTTCAAAATAGTTCTGTACACAGCTTGGATATAATAATACTTATTCTGGACAAATGGCATTTGGATGAATCCTATCTAGAAACCAAACTTGAAATCAGTACCATATAACTTATCTGGAGTCTTAGAAGGAGTTCCGAGGAAAGATGGACTCAAACAATCAGGGAACCAAAGGTTATGCAAGTCAAAGACTAGCAGAGAAAAAATATTATAAGGAAGGTGATTAAAATTTCAGAAAATAATACGGCCTCAACTCTTTCTCAGTATCAGTAACGTTTCAGTCACTCTTGACCCCATGGACTACAGCATGCCAGGCTTCCATGTACATCACCAACTCCCAGAGCTTGTTCAAACCCATGACCATTAAGTCAGTGATGCCATCCAACCATCTAATTCTCTGTCGTCCCCTTCTCCTCCTGCCTTCAATTTTTCCCAGCATCAGGGTCTTTTTGAATGAGTCAATTCTTCACATCAGGTGGCCAAAGTATTGGAATGTCAACTTCAGTCCTTCCAATGAATATTCAGGACTGATTTCCTTTAGGATGGACTGGTTGTATCTCCTTGCAGGCTAAAGGACTCTTGAGTCTCCTTGAATATCATAGTTCAAAACAATCAGTTCTTTGGCACTCAGCTTCCTTAATAGTCCAACTCTCACATCCATGCATGACTACTGGAAAAATTGTAGCTTTGACTAGATGGACTTTGTCAACAAAGTAGTGTCACTGCTTTTTAATATGCTGTCTAGATTTTCAAAACTTTCCTTCCAAGGAGCAAGAGTCTTTTAGTTTCATGGCTGCAGTCACCATCTACAGAGATTTTGAAACCTCCAAAAGTAAAGTCTCTCACTGTTTTCATTGTTTCCCGATCTATTTGCTATGAAACAATGGGACCAGATGCCATGATCCTAGTTTTCTGAATGCTGACCTTTAAGCCAGCTTTTTTTACCCTCCTCTTTCATTAGTTCAGTTCAGTTGCTCAGTAATGTCCAACTCTTTGTGACGACATGAATCGCAGCACGCCAGGCCTCCCTGTCCATAACTAACAACCAGAGTCTACACAAACCCACGTCCATCCAGACAATGATGTCATCCAGCCATCTCATCCTCTGTCATCCCCTTCTCTCCCTGCCCCCAATCCTTCTCAGCATTAGGGTCTTTTCCAATGAATCAACTCTTCGCATGAGGTAGCCAAAGTATTGATGTTTCAGCTTCAATTAACAGTC
>SJYC01142993.1:0-13556 GCA_006408675.1 Madoqua kirkii
TGGCAGTGCTGAGCTTTCCAAATTTGTTGGCTTATAGAGTGCAGCACTTTCACAGCATCATGTTTTGGATTTGAATTAGCTCAACTATCATTCCATCACTTCCACTAGCTTTGGTAGTAGTGATGCTTCCTAATGCTCACTTGACTTTGCATATCAGGATGTCTAGCTCTAGGTGAGTGATAACACCATCATGGTTATCTGGGTCATGAAGATCTTTTTTTGTATAGTCTGTGTATTCTTGTCACCTCTTCTTAATAAAAAAAAAAAATCATGGCATCTGGTCCCATCATTCATGATGAATGGGGAAATAGTGGAAAGAGTGGCTGACTTTATTTTTCTGGGCTCCAAAATCACTGCAGATGTTGATCACAGCCATGAAATTAAAAGACACTTACTCCTTGGAAGGAAAGTATTACCCACCTACACAGCACATTAAAGAGCAGAGACATTACCTTGCCAATAGAGGTCTGTCTAGTCAAGGCTATGGTTTTTCCAGTGCTCATGTATGGATGTGAGAGCTGGACTGTGAAGAAGGATGAGTGATGAAGAACTGATGCTTTTGAAGTGTGGTGTTGGAGAAGACTCTTGAGAATCCCTTGGACTGCAAGAAGATCCAGTCAGTCCATTCTGAAGGAGATCAGCTTCAGGATTTCTTTGGAAGGAATGGTCCTGAAGCTAAAGCTCCAGTACTTTGGCCACCTCATGCGAAGAGTTGACTCATTGGAAAAGACTCTGATGCTGGAAGGGCTTGGGGGAAGGAGGAGAAGGGGACGACCGAGGATGGGATGGCTAGATAAAATCACCAACTCAATAGAGATGAGCTTGGGTAAACTCCGGGAGTTGGTCATTGACAGGGAGGCCCGGCATGCTGAGGTTCATGTAATCACAGAATCAGACACAACTCAGCAACTGAACTGGATGAAAAGATGAATATTCCACTGAGTAAAGAACTGACAATCAGTGCCACAGAGGCATCTAAATTTTCATGACTAGCATTTTATGCCATTGTGAAATGTTGACAACATCTGACAATGTTTAATACAACAAGCCTTTGATTTTATTTTTCATGGCTAGAACTTGATCAGGAAACAGACAAGTAAAATGACCTAATAAGCAGAACTTGACCTTTGGAAACAACTTAGAATATCCTGATGATACAAGGGTATTTTTAATTTGGCTGTCTACAAGTTGGAATGCTCATGGTGCAGACATAATATTCATATAAGCTTTCCTGTAATGATTTTATGAGGGCTACTCTTAGTTCTCTGTTTGGGATAGGCTTTATATTCCAAAGATTTTATGGTAAGGTTTTAAATTGGTTTTACACATATGCTGTCATACTTAAGCTAAGTTGATATTCAAAGTCTGCTTATATTCTCAACTACTTTTAGAACAAAATTAGCAGTGCAAAGATTACTGTCTATTAAATTTTACTCAATCTGTAAAATGGGTGTACCAGTCACTGGCAGTCACTAGCAATCCACAATAATTGTTGAACCAGTCGAACTTCTCACTATGATTTGAGTCCATTTTTTATGAGAGCATTGATTAATGTGGAAATAAGCATACTTCATGGGAAATAGATGGAGAAACAGTGGAAACAGTGCCAGACATTTTTTTTTTGAGGGGGGGCTCCAAAATCACTGCAGATGATGATTGCAGCCATGAAATTAAAGGAAGCTTACTCCTTGGAAGAAAAGTTATGACTAACCTAGATGGCATATTCAAAATCAGAGACATTACTTTGCCAACTAAGGTCCATCTAGTCAAGGCTATGGTTTTTCCAGTGATCATGTATGGATGTGAGAGTTGGACTGTAAAGAAGGCTGAGCACCAAAGAATTGATGCTTTTAAACTGAGGTGTTGGAGAAGACTCTGAAGAGTCCCTTGGACTGCAAGGAGATCCAAACAGTCCATTCTGAAGGAGATCAACCCTGGGATTTCTTTGGAAGGAATGATGCTAAAGCTGAAACTCCAGTACTTTGGCCACCTCATGTGAAGAGTTGACCCATTGGAAAATACTCTGATGCTGAGGGCTTGGGGGCAGGAGGAGAAGGGGACGACAGAGAATGAGATGGCTAGATGGCATCACTGACTGATGGACATGAGTCTGAGTAAACTTCGAGAGTTGGTGATGGACAGGGAGGACTGGCTGCGATTCATGGGGTCGCAAAGAGTCAGACACGACTGAACGACTGAACGGAACTGAACTGAATGAAGCATACAACTGGTAGACAGCATTCATATCAATTTTCCCTTCAGTTCAGTTCAGTCGCTCAGTCGTGTCCAACTCTTTGCAGCCCCATGAACCACAGCTTGCCAGATCTCCCTGTCCATCACCAACTTCTGGACTTCACTCAGATCACGACTGAACGACTGAACGGAACTGAACTGAATGAAGCATACAACTGGTAGACAGCATTCATATCAATTTTCCCTTCAGTTCAGTTCAGTCGCTCAGTCGTGTCCAACTCTTTGCAGCCCCATGAACCACAGCTTGCCAGATCTCCCTGTCCATCACCAACTTCTGGACTTCACTCAGATTCATGTCCATTGAGTCAGTGATGCCATCCAGCCATCTCTTCCTCTGTTGTCCCCTTCTCCTCCTGCCCCCAAGCCCTCCCAGCATCAAAGTTCAGGACAAAAATAAAATCAAATTTGTCATGTTATCTTTTTTCCCATGAGACACAAAGTATGCAAATATGACAGGGAAAAATAATCTGAGAAACAACCATGCAACAATTTAACGCTTGTCACAAATATTCTGCATATGAAATTACACTTTCTCTTTTATTTTAATTTGTTTAAATTTAGAATGTGATCTTTAAAATGTTTCACAGCTTGTAGGGAGTGTTTTGGAAAGAATACATTTAGGTTTAATTTTTTTAAAAGCCACTGTGAAGGATAAAATCAAATCAATACCCTGGTTGAAGCATCAGAATCAACTAAGGTATTTTTTTTAAAGAACTTATTAATAATTTTCTCTGAAAATATTGTCAAATTATCTCAAAGTAGGTTTATAGTTTACAAATTTACATGTGGGTTCCTAATGGTATATCAACACAGTATGGAATTTTAGAAGAAATTTTAACATCTCCCCAAAGGTATATTAGAGAAAATAAAAATGTAAAAGACCTAGAATTAAAACCAGAACCTCATACAGTTAATAGAAAATTACTATGAAAGAAATAAGGTCTTTGAGATTTTGCATAGAACTCTTTTATGTGGTAAGTGTTGAACAACAAAAATTTTAAAGATCCTTAAATTAATGGAGCTTTTTTTTTTTTTTTTTTTTACTTTTCTGGCAATCTAAACACTTGGTTTTGATTTTATCATTTCCCTGAGTGGAGCCAGCAACCTATTTTTAGCAAATTGGGTTGTTTGGGGTGGTCCTTGCCCATGACACCTTCAAGACTTAACTACTTTAAATTGTTGCTGGTGATAAAAGATAATTGTTCATGTTCAAATGGTGCCTGTACTGAATCAGAGAAGCCAGGCTCCTTCACTTGCTTCACCTTGTAGTCCTTCACTCTGGCCATTCTCTGGCCATGTTCAGAGGAAGTCAATGATTTCCTCAAGGGGCGAGGCCAAGCCACCTTGTCCTCACCTTCATGCTGTCCCCGGGAGAGCCAGTTGCTTTCTTTTTGACTCCTCATGTTTTGTTTTATGAATATATTTGCTTTACACTACTATGTCATTATCTGCTGAACAGCAAAGTGAATCAGCCATACGCATAAAAATATCCCTCTTTTTTTTTTTTTCATTACCATTTAGGTCACCACAAGCCATGAGTAGAGTTCTCTGTCCTATATAGTAGGTTCTCATTAGTTATCTATTTTATACATGAGTGTATATATGTCAATCCCAGTCTCCTTCACACCAGTCAGAATGGCCCTCAACAAATAACAGACGCTGGAAAGGGTGTGCATCAAAGGTAACCCTCTTACACTGTTGGTGGGAATGTAGAGTGATACAGCCACTATGGAGAACAGTATGCAGGCTTCCTAAACAAGTTAAACCTAAAACTACCATATGACCTAGCAATCCCACTATTAGGCATATACTTAGAGAAAACCATAATTTAAAAAGAATACAAGCACACCAATGTTCATTGCAGCACTATTTACAATAGCCAGAAAATAGAAGCAACTTAAATGTCCATCAGCAGAGCAATTAAAGAAGATGTGGTATGTGATATGTGTATACACACACACACACACACACACACACACACACACACACAGTGGAATATTACTCAGCCATAAAAAGGAATACAATTGTGCAATTTACAGACACATAGGTAGACCTACAGTCTGTCATACAGAGTGAAGTATAAGTCAGAAAGAAAAATAAATATTTATATTAAGACATATTATGTGGCATACAGAAAAATGAGGCTCTTCATTTAGAGCAGTTTCTTATCTGAGCCTCTCTTTAAGTCTCTTTTATTCATTTAGAAGGGAAGCTCAACTTCTGCTTCACCAGAACTGACTTTCAATCATCTGTATTGACTTGGCTCTATCTAGTCTCTGTGCAGGGATGCCATAGGATATCAGTCTGGTGGCAGTTTGGGGCAAATTGCTAATTCTGCCCATCAGATCCTAATCCACACATGCACCAGACATATATATTTCTTTCCCCAGCTTCTGATTCAGAATATTTTGCTTAATATTTCATTAAATGACTTTACTAATAGATTTTTCTACTGTTTAAAATGGCCCTGGTTCCTCTTCTCTCACATATAAATAAATCTTTTATTAAAGAAGGACTAGAGAGGAATTTGAATAATCTACCTACTTTCCCAGCTCAAAATTCTCCCTCCACATCCATTTTTTTCCTGTTCCATGACTTGCCCCTTTGCAAAGACCAAGAATGTACTTACATTTCCCCAGGTTGCAACTAGGAAGTTCCATGCCCAAATACTCAAGCCTGAGAAAGAGAAATTTCTTTTTAAACATCTGAATTACATGTTCCTATATATTTTAACCTAGAATCAATAAATTTTATATACATTTAATCAAAATACTAATCTGTGCTAATTTTGTTTCTAGGACAGAAAACTTACAAAACACATTTTATCTTAAAAGCAAGAGAAATCGCTTTTTCACACCATATCAACAGAAGTCTCAAGTCTTAATTAACTACTTTTGATTCTCAACTTGGAGGGCATCCAGTCCAAGTAAATAATCATTCTTGCTTTGTGTCTTTAACATATTTTCTTTGAACCCAATTTTTTCTTCTTTGAACACATATTTTCATGGCCAGAGCTCAATAAAGGAGAAAATTCTCTCAAACAGTTTCACAGTAAATGTGAGAAAAATGAACTAACATGGTCATTAAATTTTTGTATAATTACCTCTCTTTTAGCATCTTTATAATAAACTTAGGCATTACTGCTTTATCAATTTAAGGTAAAAAGACTTTGAATTATTTTACTAATGTTTTTATCAGCATTTGCTGGTACATAGAACAGATATATTAGTGGTAGTAGTATTTAAGGGCCTTTTAAACTAATAAGCTATGATCCTTTGACCATTTATCTCAACCTTTACTCTAATATAATTTGGTCTAATGAAATGGCTATGTCACTGGAATATGCCATCTAACCTTTATGTGTCCTTATTCTACATTTGCAGAAATAGTCACAGGCCACACCCTAAAACTAAAGAAGTTAATATATGCAGATGACCTTGAACAGTGCCTGACACAAAAGAAAACCCCTAAAGAATTACTGTTATGAGAGTTCATATATACTCTTCTATCTAAAACATTTTTGACTTCAGTACATGAATTTTCTTGTTTTTCAGTTTCCATGTCAGAACTTTGCAATTATCATTCTGTGTTTAATGCTTTGCCCTTGTACTGTTTGAACATTGCTTCCCCTGCTGGTTGTTGTTAACCAGCTTGCTGATTTTTGTGAAGAGAGTCAATATTATTGTGGACTGTATAATTTTTGCCTTTCTTATTTAACATAAGGTATCAGTGAACTTTAAATGTGTTTATTAGACATTTCTCCTTCTGCTTCTCCAGGGAAGAATCTCACCTGTTAAGTCTATCACAGAGATTGGCCAAAGGTCCTGCAGCTAAGAATGAGTTTCATAAGGAGCCAAAGTGATCATGCTTTGCCAATATTATCAACTTTTTGGATCAAACTCTTTCCCTTTCTGTGAGTTCTTCTTATTTCCTAAAATATATTAAAAAAAAAAAAAACAGAAACTTTGCTATGGTTCAGGAGAACAATCTCACATGCTAGTGAAATAATGCTCAAAATTCTCCAAGTCAGGCTTCAGCAATACGTGAACTGTGATATTCCAGATGTTCAAGCTGGTTTTAGAAAAGTCAGAGGAACCAGAGATAAAATTGCCAACATCTGCTGGATCATGGAAAAAGCAAGAGAGTTCCAGAAAAACATCTATTTCTGCTTTATTGACTATGCCAAAGCCTTTGACTATGTGGATCACAATAAACTGTGGAAAACTCTGAAACAGATGGGAATACCAGACTACCTAAGCTGCCTCTTGAGAAACCTACATGCAGGTCAGGAAGCAACAGTTAGAACAGGACATGGAACAACAGACTGGTTCCAAATAGGAAAAGGAGTACGTCAAGGCTGTATACTGTCACCCTTCTTATTTAACTTATATGCAGAGTTCATCATGAGAAACACTGGGCTGGAAGAAGCACAAGCTGGAATCAAGATTGCCGGGAGACATATCAATAACCTCAGATATGCAGATGACACCACCCTTATAGCAGAAAGTGAAAAGGAACTAAAAAGCCTCTTGATGAAAGTAAAAGTGGAGAGTGAAAAGCTGGCTTAAAGCTCAATATTCAGAAAACGAAGCTCATGGCATCTGGTCCCATCATTTCATGGGAAATAGATGGGAAAACAGTGGAAACAGTCTCAGACTTTATTTTTTTAGGCTCCAAAATCACTGCCGATGGTGACTGCAGCCATAAAGTTAAAAGATGCTTACTCCTTGGAAGAAAATTTATGACCAATCTATATAGCTGTTGAAAAGCACAGACATTACATTGCCAACAAAAGTCCATCTAGTCAAGGCTATGTTTTTTCCAGTGGTCATGTATGGATGTGAGAGTTGAACTGTGAAGAAGGCTGAGTACTGAAGAACTGATAATTTTGAACTGAGGTGTTGGAGAAGACTCTTGAGAGTCCCTTGGATTACAAGGAGATCAAACCAGTCCATTCTGAAAGAGATCAGCCCTGGGATTTCTTTGGAAGGAATGATGCTGAAAATGAAGCTCTAGTACTTTGGCCACCTCATGCGAAGAGTTGACTCATTGGAAAAGACTCTGATGCTGGGAGGGATTGGGGGCAGGAGGAGAAGGGGATGGCAGAGGATGAGATCGCTGGATGGCATCACTAACTCAATGCATGTGAGTCTCAGTGAACTCCGGGTGTTGGCGATGGACAGGGAGACCTGGGGTGCTGTGATTCCTGGGGTCACAAAGAGTTGGACATGACTGAGTGACTGAACTGAACTGAAAAAAGGAAGCTAGGAAGCTGTCAAGGCTTATTTGACAGGTGAATCTTTGAGGGGAGCAGGGGCAAAGAAAGATATCTTTTTCTCTGTTTTATGGTGATGTTCTTCTCCTCCCAAATACCAATACTTAGGAGCATGGAGAGCAATTATTATTAATTTTTTTCACTATTACTATTTATCACTAATTGGAGAAGAAAATGGCAGCTCATTCAGGTATTCTTTCCTGGAGAATTCCATGGAGGGCTATAGGTCATGGAATCACATGGTGTCAGACACAACTGAGTGACTAACACATTTATCACTATTATTAGTTTTATCCACTGTTTATTTTGTTTTATCCACAGAAACTTAAATTTCATTTTTAAGTTTATTATTTTTATTCACTAAGGCTTCCATGGGGCTCAGAGGCTAAAGCATCTGCCTGGGATGCAGGAGACCCGGGTTCAATCCCTGGGTTGGGAAGATCCCCTGGAGAAGGAAATGGCGACCCACTCCAGTATTCTTGCCTGGAGAATCCAGTGGAGGGAGGAGCCTGGTAAGCTCCAACTCTATTGAATTCCAAAGAGTAGAACATGACTGAACGACTTCACTTTCACTAACTTTATTAAACTTAAAAAAATTTTATAAATAAATGCACAAATAGAGATAATAAATAAAATAGTTTCAGCAAATTATATTTTTCCAGACACAGACACTGCTTACAAAGTTTACAAATGTTTATGTATAATAAGATCTTCTTAAATGTCTCAGCCATATTAACAACAAACAAAATAATTATAGGCGGTTTCAAAAGTGTTAATATCAATTCTTTAATTTCCTTTTGTTTTTCTCTATATTTTCCATTATATACTAAATTTTTTACCTATTGAGAAAGTTGGATTCATTAAATACTAGAGCAAGCATCACTTTATACCACTCTATTCAGTATATAGGCCTAAGGATTTAATTTAGTCAGTTTCTCTTATCTTATTCACTTAGTTCAGTCGCTCAGTCATGTCCAACTCTTTGGGACCCCATGAATCACAGCACACCAGGCTACCGTGTCCATCACCAACTTCCGGAGTTCACCCAAACTCATGTGCATCGAGTCGGTGATGCCATCCACCATCTCATACTCTGTTGTCCACTTCTCCTCCTGCTGATGATCCAGTGGATATTGGCAATTTGATCTCTAGTTCCTCTGCCTTTCCTAAAACCAGCTTGAACATCTGGAATTTCACAGCTCACTTATTGCTAAAGCCTGGCTTATTGAATTTTGAGCATTAATTTACTAGCGTGTGTGATGAGTGCAATTATGTGGTATTTTGAGCATTCTTTGGCATTGTATTTCTTTGGAATTTACTGGGGTCCAGGCCCAGTTGGATCCAGGGTATCCTCAGGAGGACAGTGTCAGTGACCTAGATGAATGATTTATTTAGAGATATAGAAAAAGATAATGAAGGAATATAGCAGTTAGGAAAATATAAGAGAGAAAGAGGCTGATATTCCTTGGTTTACCCAGAAAGACAGTAAAGTCTCAGACAAGAACTTGCTCTGTTCACATAGGCCACAGGTGCCCACTTGAATTGCAGAGGGTGCACCACCTTGGGCTCCCTCTCACGTGGGTCTTAGAAGCCTGGGCAGGAAAGTGAACTCAGAAGGCCTCTATGCCCCCAGGGAGTCAGCCTGAAAAGAAGATAAAGAAAGAAACAAAGAAATACACGGGGGAGCCAAGATATGATGAGTTGAAACCCAAACTTTATTTTCCAGGGAAGCTTATAGACCTTGAGTTGTACATTGAAAATAATGGAAGATGCATAGTCATGCAGAGTCAGCAGTCCTGACCCTTATTGGGACCAGGCGTTCTCCCTGCTTTCCTTCCGATATACAAAGATCTTGGGTGATTGACATCATCTTCTGCCCAGGGGGCCTGCTAACAACTTATGACCCTGTCTGATAATGATTAGTCAGCCAGAAAACTCATTTTCTCCAAAGGTGATTTTCCTAAAGTCAGGCGCCACCCTCAGAAAGCACTAGATAAGGCTGCATTCCTATCGAGTAAAGGTGAAGTGGGCTATAGCATGGGAGGAATTTATTAACTTAATGTGGTTAAATCAAAGGCTACTAATTATTTTCCTTAAAGACATGATGGGTAAGAGATATGGAAATTTTAGCAGCAAATATTGGCTCAACAATGAAACCCTTCACCAGTGCTATTCTAATAATTTCTTAACTCCCTGAAAGGCTTTATATTTTTAGAATGTTTCAGGCTTCCCGTGCCTCTCACAGTTGGGAGGCCACAAACAATCACATGTGTAGCTGCAGGAGTCTGAACAAACCTGTCAGGCAGGCTAGAAAGTCATCATAGGGGTTTGGATTGGAACACTATTATGCCCAGGAGACTTATTAACCAGAGCTCTAAGTTGAATTTTTTTAGAGAAAGATTGTCGAGGATAGCCCCCCGTTAATGTCAGAGGTGTTGGTGAGAGGCATGATATAGTAAAACACACAGATTCTTGTTTTGGAGTAGATGCTTGAGAAGATTCAGGGGGTCCCTCAAGGCCTGATCTCGCCTTTGCCCATCAGGTCTCTTCTTTATGACCTTTGCCATGGGTGGGATCTCCCGTGCTGGCTCCCAGCAGGAATTGGAATAAAAACTGACCTTTTCCAGTCCTGTGGCTACCGCTGAGTTTTCCTAATTTGCTGGCATACTGAGTGCAGCACTTTCACAGCATTATCTTTCAGGATTTGAAATAGCTCAACTGGAATTCCTTCACCTCCACTAGCTTTGTTTGTAGTGATGCTTTCTAAGATCCATTTGACTTCACATTCCAGGATGTCTGGCTCTAGGTGAGTGATCACACCATCGTGGTTATCTGGGTCGTGAAGATCTTTTTTGTATGGTTCTTCTGTGTATTCTTGCCGCCTCTTCTTAATATCTTCTCTTTCTGTTTTGTCCATACCATTTATGTACTTATCGAGCCCATCTGCATGAAATGGTCCCTTGGTATCTCTAATTTTCTTGAAGAGATCTCTAGTCTTTCCCATCCTGTTGTTTCCCTCTATTTCTTTGCATTAATAGCTGAGGAAGGCTTTCTTATCTCTCCTTGCTATTCTTTGAAACTCTGCATTTCCTTTTCTGCTTTGCTTTTTGCTTCTCTTCTTTTCACAGCTATTTGTAAGGCCTATCTTATTAGTAGTCCTTAATTTTTTAAATAAGTTTTAAAGCTAAAAGTTTGAGATTTCTGTATTAAACCAAAATGAGGAGAATTCTGTCCATTACACTTTGTTTTTTCATCTGATAAGAAACAAGCTGACAAACTTTACTTCCAGTACTATTAGCTGATTGTCTATTTTATTTTAGTCAATGTAAAAGTATTTTAAATTGAAATTATCTTACTATAAAGACATGTCAATTAACCAACTATTTGAAACTATTCTATTAACAATTATGTTGAACGTTCATTATCTGTCTCTTATATTCTTATTAGTAGTCCTTAATTTTTTAAATAAGTTTTAAAGCTAAAAGTTTGAGATTTCTGTATTAAACCAAAATGAGGAGAATTCTGTCCATTACACTTTGTTTTTTCATCTGATAAGAAACAAGCTGACAAACTTTACTTCCAGTACTATTAGCTGATTGTCTATTTTATTTTAGTCAATGTAAAAGTATTTTAAATTGAAATTATCTTACTATAAAGACATGTCAATTAACCAACTATTTGAAACTATTCTATTAACAATTATGTTGAACGTTCATTATTGGTATTTTTTACTATGATCCAATATTTAAAATAACTTGATTAACTCTGTTAGGAGTTATTAGAAGTGTGATGGTGTAGATAGACAGTAATGCGAAATTATTTTCTTCACAGTAAGAACCAAATCATGAACTCTACACTGTTGCACTCATCTGAAGGTCTTTCTTGTTGGATTCCTTATTTTTTAGGTATAGTTTACATTCAATAACAGATTAAGCAAACTGATTAATTTTGATATATTTAATTACCACAATCTGACCATAAAATACATCCATCACTCTAAAAATATTTCCTTCCCTCAAATGTCCTTTCACAATTTACATATCTGTTATTGTTGTTCAGTTGCTAAGTCGTGTTTGATTTTGCAATTCTATGGATTGCAGCATGCCAGGCTTCCCTGTCCTTCACTGTCTCCTGGAATTTATTCAGATTCATGGCCATTGAGTTGGTGATACAATGTAACCATCTCATTCTCTGCCACCCATTTCTCCCTTCACCATCAATCTTTGCCAGCCTTAGGGTCTTCTCCAATGAGTGAGTTCTGTGCATCATCAGGTGGCCAAAGTATCAGAGCTTCAGCTTTAGCATCAGTCCTTCCAGTGAATATTCAGGGTTGATTTCCTTTTGGATCAACTGGTTTGATCTCCTTACCTTGAGAGTCCAAGGCACTCTCAAGAGTCTTCTACAGCACCACAATTTGAAGACATCAATACTTCAGCATTCAGCCTTCTTTACGGCCCAAATCTCATATCCATACATAACTACTGGAAAAACCATAGCTTTAACTATACGTACTTTTGTCAACAAAGTGATGTCTTTGTTTTCTAATATGCTGTCCAAGTTTGTCATAGCTTTCCTTCCAAAGAACAAGCATCTTTTTATTTCATGGCTACAGTTATTATCTGCAGTGATTTTGAAACCTAAGAAAATAAAGTCTGTCATTGCTTTTATTTTTCCCCCATCTATCTAACCATAAAATATATCATTACCCTAAAAATATTTCTTCCCCCCAGAATTCCTTCTACAGTTTATAGATCTGAACTGCCACCTAATGACATTTGCTTTAAGACTGAAGAACTTGCATTAGCATTATTGCAGTTCTGATTTATTGGCAACAAACCAACAAAAAACATTTTTTGAACAAAAAGGATACTTTTTGTTCTTAAAACATCTTTATTTACTTGTATTTTTGAAGCATAGTGTAGTAGGATATAGAATTCTTATTTATACTTATTTGTTTTTCCTCCATCCTTTGAAATGTCATTCCCTCATTTCTGATGTAGATAGTTTAATCTATTTCTAACAAATCATCCATTTATTTTATTGTTGTTATTCATACCATTGCATTTTCCTTTGCTTGATTTTGAGATTTTCTCCTTCTCTGTTCAAATATTCGACTATGATGTATCTGGATATAGAGTCTTTGTGTTTTACTTAATTGAGGTTTGGTGAGCTTCTTGAATCTGTAAACTAATGTTTCCCACAGATTTGGGTCATACCATTGCATTTTCCTTTGCTTGATTTTGAGATTTTCTCCTTCTCTGTTCAAATATTCGACTATGATGTATCTGGATATAGAGTCTTTGTGTTTTACTTAATTGAGGTTTGGTGAGCTTCTTGAATCTGTAAACTAATGTTTCCCACAGATTTGGGAAGTTTTCAGTTAATAGTTCCTCAAATGTTTTTTCTCCCTTTTGCTTTCTTCTACTTTTCTGCAAATCTATTTGGCCATATGTTGGATTGGTTTAAATTGTCCCTCAGGTCACTGAGACTCTGTTTATTATTAATCATTTAAATATTTTTCTTCAAATTAAATAATTTCTACTGATCCAGCTTCAAGTTCATTGCTTTATCTTTAAAAAATAGACTGTTTTTCTTCTCTCTGCCTGTTTATTTTTTGCCTAGTTTTTGTTTTTTGCTGTTCCCACAGGGGTCTCTCTCAAACATGCCAGTTTAGTTGTCAATCATGTCTGTGTAAAATCTATAATTTATATTGAGAAGTCACTCCAATGATATTCAGAATGCTGACTTTTATCTTCATATTTCCATTTGTTTTTCCAGTTCAACATAATATATATCCCTTCATATTCTCAGCTATTATCCCAATTCAATCTAACCGCTGCTGCTGCTGCTAAGTCATGTCCAAATCTGGGTGACCCCATAGATGGCAGCCCACCAGGTTCCCCTGTCCCTGGGATTCTCCAGGCAAGAACACTGGAGTGGGTTGCCATTTCCTTCTCCAATGGATGAAAGTGAAAAGTGAAAGTGAAGTCTCTCAGTCGCGTCCGACTCCGCGACCCCATGGATTGCA
>SJYC01142994.1:0-12248 GCA_006408675.1 Madoqua kirkii
ATTATTGGAATTAACTTTCGGTTTGAGGCGTCTTATGACACTGGTTTACTGGCACCATGTAATTGTTTGCAAAGCTCTTCTGCTAATGGATCTAACACATCAACTGCTATCACCTCACTTCTAAGAAGTGCAAACACACATACAAACTTGTTATACAAAATGAACCAAATTAATTCAACAGAATAGCATTTGATACAATTTAAAAATCATACTTCACATAGTATTATGTAAGTGAACTTTCTACAAGTGCCCCTACTAACTTTACATCTTCAGACACAATGTTTTAAATATTTATTAATTTGGGGATCTGATGCTTTTTGAGTAAATGTGTATATTCTGGTTTTGACTTCTGTCCAATGAAATAATGCCAATAAATATATCAGAAAGGTTACACATTTATTATCAACTTCTTTGAGAAATCTAAGTTCAGTATCTAATATGTCATTAAAACATACACTTTAATTGAGTTCATCACTCCTGATTTGTTGCAAACTTAGAAAAAGATGATTTGCCAATCTTATCCTATAAGCAAACTCATGAAATACATGTTTGAATGACATAAGAATTGTGTTTAATATTAAGATGCTTTTTTCTTTTCTCTTACTCATTTGAGGTTTTTCCCTCTCCCATGAAAAATAATCATTTCTTTCTTTATGAAGCAATTATTTAGCCATATACTCTTTTTCACACATTTGAAAGTTAAACATCACAAATTAAACAGTAAATATTTCATCTCAGCAATAGGAACCACAGATGCATTTAGCAAATAGATGTTACCACACTGGGAAAAGAGATTCCAGCAGCTAAACCTCTCCAAAACTAATGTTTTATCATGCAATTAACTCTAAAATTAACAAGAAAATAAATTCAAGAAAAAAATGAGAAAATTTGCATAAGCAATTCACAGAATGGTTATAAGTTTATGAAAATAAGTTCATCATTTTTAGTATTCAGAAAAATGTAACTTTTAACAACAGTGCAATAATTCAAATTGACTAAAATGAGTAGAAAAGATGAAATACAAGGATGTGGTAGGATGTGCTTTTCTGTTGGGAGAATAAACAGATTCTGCCATTTGGGGGCACTCTGATAGTACTTGGAAAATAAGTAACCATAAATTCTTGGAACAAGTGTTCTGACTCCTATATATATATCCCAGAGAAATCTTTCATGGAACTACATCAGATCAAGCACTATTTGGGCTGGGGAGAATGTAGATAGTCATTTTCCATTAGAGAGAAATGATTAAATAAAATGTGACAAGGTAGCTCTTGACTGACAAGGCAGCTTTTGGCATACAATGCAACAATCAGACTAACTGGGATAGAGAAACATATAGCAATGTGGATATATAACCACATTAATCAGGGAAAAGGAGAACATTTATAACAATTTAAAAGTAATTCAAATAAGATACATATGCTTACTATACCCAATGTTTTTTTCAGATAGCTCTTATCCAAAGATACTCCCCAAACATATTACAGGGGCAAGAATATCACATTCTGAAAGAAAAGCAGCAAGGGTAAAAGACAGACCCACACTTCTAGGAAGTTACAGCAAAGAGAGGCAGATGTTGAGTTTATAAGTTTTGCAAGTGATGGCTAGTGGAATATGACAACCAAACCATGACTACAGTAGTTCAGGACATACTACCTCAAAATATGGTTGACTTTGATATTGATCGTTTTGATCAGGAGGTACCTGCAAAACAGCAAATGCAGGGAGGGATTTTCTCTAAACTCTCCTTCTCTGCCTAAAGACAGAAATTCAAAAAGGAACTCAATTGTCAGAAATGTTCTCCCAAGGATGTCACCAGCCAAGGATGATTGACTGTTGCTAAGAGAGAGAAGACTAGAAGCTGATGCCAAGCAGGGCCCTGTGGGGCTCCTGGCCATGGAGGCATTTTAGTCCCCTACTTCTTGTAGGCAAGACTCCAGCCTCTATGACCTTCTCTGAGGTCCAAAAGGCAGAACAGTTGCTAATCAAAGGAGAAGCAGCAATGAAACCATCTGAGGCAAAATTAAAGGGACCAGAGAGGCTCATAAAGAATGAAAAAAAAAAAAAAAAAGATTCAGAGACCAACCACATGAGACCCTGCACAAACCCTAACCTTGTCAGCAACCTCACCCTTTTGAAGCTTTACTGAAGAAGGAATGTCCTTATCACTTACTGTGCTTGACTATATAACTTCTCCCTACTCACCAGAGAGGAGATCACAGCTCTTGAGGCACTAGGCTACTGCATTTCCCTTTTGCCTAGTAAAATAATAAAATCACTCTGTATTCCTCATCCATAACTCTGTCTCCATATTTCTGTTTGGCACTGATGCACAGAGAGCCATGATTTTGGTAACAAAGTCAACACTTTACCTAGATAAATTTTGTTCAAACCACCATGCTGGTATTGAACAGGACCGACCTTGTAGGGCTCCTGGGCACAAAAGCCTTGCTCTGCTGTCAATTTATTGATTATAGGAAATAGGCTTCATTCAGCCTCCAAGAACCTTCATGAATTCCTACGGCAGGTTCATGCACGCATGGCAGGCTCAGTCGTGTCTTGTGACCCAATGGACTGTAGCCCACCAGGCTTCTCTGTCCATAGAGATTCATTAGGCAAGAATACTGGAGTGGGTTGCCATGACCTTCTCCAGGGTATCTTCCCAACCCAGGGGTGGAACCTGGGTCTCTTATATATCCTGCACTGGCAAGCAGGTTTTTTGTCACTGGTGCCACCTGGGAGGCCCATATGGCAGGATCAAACAGATGCTAATTAGGGAAGGCAAGAGATACAGAAACAAGGAGGAAATGTCAAGAAACAATAGTGCAACCTTGAACCAAATTTCTAGTTCCCCCTCAAGGGAGATACATAACCATATCTTTGAGCTGTTTTGCAGGTATTAAAAACCACACCAGGTGTCAGAAGTTAATTGTATGCTGCAACAAACACAGAGACCCCAAAACTTGGTGGAAACAGAAAGTTGATGATGCTGACTCCTACCAACCAGACTATCCACAAGCTGAGCACACCATCTTTGAACCATCACAGTAAAACTCCACACTACTCTCTCCAGTCTGGGACACATGATTTTGAAGGCATTAGCCCAGTGTGGCCCCCTTTATTTAGCAAAGCAATAAAGTTATTATTATTTTTTTTTGAGGTGCAAAACTCTACCTCTGAGACTTGATTAGGAGCTGGGTACAGAGGCTGGATTTGGCTTCTAACCTCCCATTGAAACCGAGTTCCCTCTAAAACCCAGTTTCTCTGCCATTTATAATTAATCTATCTAAAATGTCATTCTCTTTCTTGTCTAACACCTGTTCCCCTCAAGACTGAGGAGAATCAGAGAAAAAGGAGGATCAAAACCAAGCAGGACTCTGCACCCCTCTCAGGTGCAAAGGTTGTTTGACATCTCCAATTTTTGGTTTGTGGGAAAAGACTTTTAGTCTTCTAGACCTTCCTAGAGTTCCAGAGGGTAAACTTGTACCCATATTAATTAGAGGACTGAGGGAATGTAGAAAGAATAATAGTGTGCTGATGGGGCCTGGTTCCTCCTCAAGGAATATACATAACAATCTGATCAATATCTCTCGATTCATCTACAGGAACTAAGGCCCCCACCCAGGTGCAGGATGGTAACTTCAGGCTGAGCATAAGTCCATGGCTAGTTAAAACCAAAGGCAGATTCCAGCTCTTTGCAACACCATGTATTGAAACCCACCAGGCTTCTCTGTCCACGGGAATTCTCCAAGCAAGGATACTAGAGAGGATTGCCATGGCCTCCTCCAGGGGATCTTCCTAACCCAGGGATCCAGCTCAGATCTCCCACATTGCAGGCAGATTCTTAACCAACTGAGCCCCCAGGGAAGCCCATGAATACTGGAATGGGGAGCCTAACCCTTCTCCAGGAGATCTTCCCAACCCAGGGGAACTGGGGTCTCCCACATTGCAGTTGGATTCTTTACCAGCTGAGCTACCAGGGGAGCCCTATTCCTAGAACATCATCCTTTTCCTTTACCATCAACCAATTAGAGAAAGATCACACACCCTGCAGACTTCCCCCAAAGTATACTTATAAAAACTCTTCCAAGAAAACCATCAGAGGGTTTGAGTCTTTTGAGCTTGAGCCCTGTCCTCCTTGCTGGGCCACTGAAATAAACCTTTCTCTGCACCAAACTTCAATATTTCAGTTTCTCTGTCCTCACTGCATATCTAGAACTGAACAAGGGTTTGACAACACCACTTTTTCTTCTGAGGATCCATTCCTCTTTCCTAAAAAAAAAAATCATTTACTCAAAGAGGGTTCTATCCCTTTACCCCTTCCCCTATTAAGAGGGTATTTAATTGTGAATTCTTAGCCATCCCTGGGAGCTGCTCATTTTTCCTTGGGCATTTCACACATAAACATGAGATATGCATATTAATCAACTTTTTTTTTAATTTTGTTAATCTTTTTATTACAGAGGTCTCAGCTAAGAACACAGAAGGATAAAAAGAAAATTATTTTTTCCTCCCCTACATAAATTTGTAGAATGAAACTCAAGCAGCTCCAGATAGTAAAAAATGAGAGCAAGTTCTACAGACAACAGAAATCTCTCTGGTTCATGATATAATTTTTCACTCCCTAGTGATATTCAGTACAATTATAGAGTGCATGATACTGTGTGCCATTGGAAAATATACTGATAAATATAAAGAAGTCACCTGGGTTTGATGAAGTAAGTTGAGGATATCAAATAGTGAGAAACCTGAACAACTTAAGGCAGAAGTGAAGAGCAGAAATCACAAGAAGGGGTTTGAATAGTTAAGGCTGTAAGAGTGCACGTCTAGTTTAAGGGCTTAAGGAAGAAGAATATCCACCCCTCCTCAAGACATCTGTGCTAGCTAAGAATTAAGGAAAATCAACATTTTCTGGCATCTAAACTTCTAATTTCTAAAATTTGAAAATAAAGATACATGTAAGTAAATGGGGAAGAATTTTTGTAAGTACATGAAGATAAATGGAAGGACAGAATAAAAGTACTTTTTTTTTTTTTCTATCTAAACCACTCAAATTCCCCTTTGATTACATTTAAATTACTCCTTTACTTGGGTTTAATTTTACATGCTTTATGTGTATTGAATTAAAAAGTCAATTTTCAGTATGCATTTATTTATCATTTGGTGCACTGCTATTTTACAGGGTAATTTGCTTCTGAATTAAAATGAATGGATGTTTGCTAATTCAATCCTATTCTTTCAAAGTTAATCCTGTGTTAATTTACTTTTTCAAATATAAATTATCTGTTGATATAATAACTTTAAGATCAAAGCTGTAATTCTAAACATACTGGAGAGTTTTAATTAAACATAGAAAAAACATTTGATTGGAACTAAAGTATAGAAGTTAGCTTTATGCTATGAAGTATACTTAATATAATTAATGAGATATATTTAGTATATATTTGTTTTTGCTTAGTCAATAAATCATGTCTTACTCTTTTACTATCCCATGTAGCCCATAAAGTTCCTCTGTCCATGGGGCTTTTCAGACAAAAACACTGGAGTTAGTTACCATTTCCTTCTCCAAAGGAAATTTCCGACCCAGGAATCACATCTGCATCTCCTATGTCTCCTGCATTGTAAGTGGATTCTTTACCCGCTGAGTCACCCAGGAAGCCCAGAAAACTATACAGAACCAAGGTATACTCCTGCTCACAGTTGTTAGCAGAAGGAACTCAGTAGCACATTTATTCTTTTTGAAAGCTCATCATTTCAGTGGTAATTGGAAGTGCCCACCTATACCTCTGTCTGAACTGTTTTCTTAATATCTTATTAAGTTTAATGTATCAATTTCAAAAGTATTTACAAGTTTAAAAGGTTTTTTAGGCCACTCATTGTTTCACAATTGTTTCATCAGGAACTTTGTATCTTCTGCAAGAAAGAAACTTTAGCTGTCCTTCCTTCTTTTGTTAAGTACATGTGGGAACCTGAGGGTTTGATGAGATGTGAATGTCCAGATGTGTCTGATTTTAAAATTGAAAATCTCCCCTTCCAGAAACCCTATAGATGGAGGAGCCTGGTAGGCTGCAGTCCATGGGGTTGCTGGGAGTCGGACATGACTGAGCTACTTCACTTTCACTTCTCACTTTCATGCATTAGAGAAGGAAATGGCAACCCACTCCAGTGTTCTTGCCTGGAGAATCCCAGGGACAGGGGAGCCTGGTGGGCTGCTGGCCATGGGGTCGCACAGAGTCAGACATGACTGAAGTGACTAAACAGCAGCAGCAGCAGGCCTCCCTGTCCATCACCAACTCCCAGAGTTCACCCAAACTTATGTGCATCGAGTCAGTGATGCCATCCAGCCATCTCATTGTCTGTTGTCTCCTTCTACTCCTGCCCCCAATCCCTCCCAGCATCGGGGTCTTTTCCAATGAGTCAACTCTTCGCATCAGGTGGCCAAAATATTGGAGTTTCAGCCTCAGTATCAGTCCATCCAATGAACACCCAGGACTGGTCTCCTTTAGGATGGACTTGTTGGAGCTCCTTGCAGCCCAAGGGCCTCTCAAGAATCTTCTCCAACAGCACCATTCAAAAGCATCAACTCTTTGGCATTCAGCTTTCTTCACAGTTTAACTCTCACATTCATACATGACCACTGGAAAAACCATAGCCTTGACTAGATGGATCTTTGTTGACAAAGTATGATCCCTGCTTTTTAATATGCTATCTAGGTTGGTCATAACTTTCCTTCTAATGAATAAGCATTCAAAAATAAATAAAATATAGCCTGTGCCCTCATGAATATCGCAGTCTAGAAGCAAGTGAGAAAAACACCACAGCAGGTATACCATTAAAGAACAAGAACTCTGATTTAAAGAAACCCTATACACAAGTAATGGAGAGATGTCAGGTAAGAGCACCATCAAGTTCATCCAGAAGTGTTGTAAATTAATCACAGAGGCAGAGGTGATAATATCTTAGTTGGTCTTGGACAAATGATGACTATTACTTGGCTGATATGAGAATATTTAAACAGATTTATTTCTCTGGATGATAAGAAACATGGAGACAGTCAGTGAAACATGACAGTCAGTCAGACATTGTTGAACAATAAAGTATCTCTTTGATTCAAGTATCTCTTTGAGTCAATTGCCCTTTTTATGCTTAAAAAAAAAAAAAGGCACTGCAGCTCTAGATAATACATTCAGATTCAGGAAAGAACTAGATGGTAAGCTCTAGTAAAATCTGCCACTTTAGAAGAGAAAGCAATATTTTTCTACTATGAGACAATTTGTATGTTCCACTTATAAGAATCCTGCCACTTGGCCATCTTCAGCTGAAAGGGGATTTGTGAAGAACCAGTCCAGAATTTCCAGTCTCTAGTTGAAAGGCAATAAGGAAAAAGGTTAACATGTTTGGTATGAATTAACCAATCTATGAGGTCAGTCTCAGTTGAAAAGAGACTTATCACATTGAAAAATAAGAAAATGAAGTTGATAGCCAAGGGAAAAAAATAAGATTTAATACAAAGAGAGATGAAAATATGAACATAGGAAATTTTATGTGAAAAGAGGTAGGTATGAGAATGAAATGACATGGCATCAGCTGTGTTTAGTGGATAAATATTCGTGTTGAAAATAAATTTAAATGTATGGCAGAACCAATACAGTACTGTGAAATGGAATAAGCATTAAACAAAAATTTAGTTGAGGAGCAAGGAATACATACAGGAAAAAAAATCTAAGATGCAATTTAAGTACATTCAGGACAAAAGTAAAGGATTTTCTTTTTTAAAAAAATTGGATTATATACAGGAAGAATATTTAAGAACCACAAGAGGCTTTGCCATAGTCTAGAAACTATTAATTTTCTAGGCTTGGAAATTTAGTTTTGTCAGTATATCCAAGTGTGATAGAATTCTCTGGATCAGAATTATTACTTTGCAGACAAAGGTCTGTATAGTCAAAGTTATGGTTTTTCCAGTAGTGATGTATGGATATCAGAGTTGGAGCAGGAACAAAGCTGAGTGCTGAAGAATTCATGGTTTTGAACTATGGTGTTGGAGAAGATTCTTGAGTGTCCCTTTGACTGCAAGGAAATCAAACCAGTCAATCCTAAAGGAAATCAATCCTGAATATTCATTGGAAGGACTGATGCTGGAGCTGAAACTCCAATATTTTGGCCCCCTGATGGGAAGGGCTGATTCACACTAGAAAAGACCCTAATGCTGGGAAAGATTGAAGGCAGGAGGCTAAGGGAATGATGAGATTGTTGGATGGCCTCACCAACTCAATGGACATGAGTTTGAGCAACTCTGGAAGACAGGGAAGGCTGGCATGCTGCAGTCCATGGGGTCAGAAAGGGTCAGACATACTGAGCAACTGAAGAACAACAACTTATCACAAAGAAGTAGGGAAAAACACAAAAAAGCCAGTTTATTAATATAAATGAAAATAAAAATAAGGTTGGAGAGATGACAAGAGACTGAGCACTTTTTCATAATTAACAAATATAAAGTGTGAAAGTGAAAGTGCTATTTGCTCAGTCATGTCTGACTCTTTGTGACCCCATGGATTGTAGCACACCAGGTTCCATGGAATTCTCCAGGCAAGATTACTGGAATTGGTAGCCACTACCTTCTCCAGGATATCTTCCTAATCCAGGAGTCTCATCCTGGTCTCCTGCATTGCAGGTAGATTACTTACCATCTGAGCCTCCAGGGAAGCCCAACAAATATAAACTGAAAATATTCTGAGACCAGTAGTGTTACAAATGTGTACAATATGAAATCAAGATACTTCAGTTTTTCCTCATAGGAAGTTGAGATGAGTCAGATTTTAAAAATACTTATTAATATATGGACAAAAGAATACACAGAGCAATAAATACCATTTGGATAATTAAAATGAGTGTTATGAAAGGGAACACTGAATGGCTAAATTAGATTGTCATGGAAACTCTTCTTGAGGAGATACCATTTTAGGCTGAATGAATGAATGTCAAAGGTGATTCTATTATAAAGTTAGTAAGACAACCATTATAAGCAGCATGAATGTTTATGGAAAAAGCCTAAAGTGGAAACAGCTTGATATATCTGTGAAACCAAAATTTTCCAATATGGCTAAGGCAGAGCAATAAGACATAGAGCAGTATGAGAGAGAAGGATGGAGAGGAGGGCAAGAGTTGATGACATAAGGGTGTGGCCAGAAGAAGCAGTAGATTTTTCCACTAAGTGCAGTGGGGAAGCTCTGGAGAATTTTAAGCCGGAAGTTGACATAATAATGGATATTTTTGAAAAATACATTTCTAGCTGTTATGTTTTACTTTTAACGAGGGCAAAAGTGGAAGCAGGAAATACATTTAAGGGACTGTTGTGGTATTCCAAGTCAAAAATGTGGTGCTATCGCCAAGAGAATTTAAAAGATGTGAAGACAAATCAATTCAAAATGTGCTTTCTCTCTGTATCACAGGCTCTAGATTCAACCATATCACTTCAATTGATTCGACTTTCTTCCTTTTTATGGTTGAGTAATATTCCATTGTGCATAGGTACCACATCGTCTTTATCCATTCATCTGTCATGGCTGCTTCTATGTCCTTGCTATTGTAAATAACATTCCAGAGAACACTGGGATACATGTATCTTTACGAGTTATGGTTTTCTCAGGATATATGCCCAATAGTGGGACTGCAGGGTTTGAATAGAGGTGCAGACGTAGAGAACGGTTTGGTGGACACAGTGGGGGAGTGAGAGGTGGGATGAATTGAGAGTGTAGCAATGGAGAAGGCAATGGCACCCCACTCCAGTACTCTTGCCTGGAAAATCCCATGGACGGAGGAGCCTGGTAGGATGCAGTCCGTGGGGTCGCTAAGTCAGACACAACTGAGCAACTTCACTTTCACTTTTCACTTTCATGCATTGGACTAGGAAATGGCAACCCATTCCAGTGTTCTTGCTTGGAGAATCCCAGGGATGAGGGAGCTTGGTGGGCTCCCATCTATGGGGTTGCCCAGAGTTGGACACGAATGAAGCGACCTAGCAGCAGCAGCAGCAATGACATATATACATTTCCATGTGTAAAATAGGTAGCTAGCAGGAAGCTGCTGTACAGCACAGGGAGCTCAGTTCGATGCTCTGTGATGGCTTAGAGGGGTGGGGTGGGAGAGTGGGAGAGAGGTTAAAAAGGGAGGAGAATATATGTATGCATAAGGCTGATCCACGATGTTTCATAGCAGAAACTAACCCTGGGATTTCTTTGGAAGGAATAATGCTAAAGCTGAAACTCCAGTACTCTGGCCACCTCATGCGAAGAGCTGACTCATTAGAAAAGAGTCTGATGCTGGGAGGGATTGGGGGCAGGAGGAGGAGGGGACGACCAAGGATGAGATGGCTGGATGGCATCATAGACTCGATGGACGTGAATCTGAGGGAACTCTGAGAGTTAGTGATGAACAGGGAGGCCTGGCGTGCTGTGATTCATGGGGTCGCAAAGAGTCGGACACGACTGAGCGACTGAACTGATTCATCAAATCTCATTTGGCTATGTAAATGACAAAATGTTTGTATAATGTTCAACATCAAGTGCTTTCCTGAAAATATATATGATTAGATATTAACCTTCCCTTGACTTCACATCAGCATTTCTGTCTTTAGGAAGAAGCATCTACTTACATCAATATAAGGCTAAAAAGAAAAATGCAGAATTCCAAATAATTTTAAGCTACTAATAGATATAGATACCCATATATTCTATCTCCAGATAGAATAAGCATGTGCCTTTTAGTAATATATACTATAAATATCTATATATATCTATAAGTATCTATGATGAATATATGAGGCATGAATATATAATTTTATATATTAACATATCAAAACATAAGATACTATGTTTATTAAATGATATATAATAAGATTCATTTAATCCAGATTGTCTGACTCTTTGACACCCCATAGACTGTACAGTCCATGGAATTCTCCAGGTCAGAATATTGGAGTAGCCGTTCCCTTCTCCAGGGTATCTTCCCAACCCAGGGATCAAACCCAGGTTTCCTGCATTGCAGGCAGATTCTTTACCAGCTCAGTCATCAGGGAAGCTCAATAATGAATATATAATGTATCAAGTCTTAGTAACAAAGTCTGATACAGGCTCTATCTATATAGAAATAATTTATCAGGAAAAAATAACTCGAAGAATGTTTTAGTAAGGATCAAAAATTTCTATGTATCACCACATCGTTTAATACTTCTATGATACCCTATAGTTGAATCACTAGCATATTATCTGTGTGCTTTCAAAAACAGTTGCTGTTAATTTCAGCAAACAGGTAAGTATTTTTTTTTAATATTTCCAATGAAAGAGGTAAATTCACTAACAAAATTAAAATCTTTAAAACAAATTTTTCCTAGTGGCTCAGACGGTAAAGCGTATGTCTACAATGCGGGAGATCTGGGTTCGATCCCCGGGTCAGGAAGATTCCCCTGGAGAAGGGAATGGCAATCCACTCCAGGACTATTGCCTGGAAAATCCCATGGACAGAGGAGCCTAGTAGGCTACAGTCCATGGGGTCGCAAAGAGTTGGACACGACTGAGCGACTTCACTTTCACTTTCAAAGCAAATTTCAAGTTTGAAGAACTTTACACTTTACAATTTCCCAAAGGACAACTACTAAGATACAACATTGACTTACATGACATTGAAATTATGATCTGTCAAAAAATCACTGGTTGATGAGTCAACAAGTGCATGATTAAGGAATAGATATTCTCACAATGAAAGTTCTCCATCCTGACTCTGACCAAACCTAGACAGAAGGGAGAGGCTTGTTTGTGGATTGTAACCAATGCTCTGATTATGTGATTATTTGCAAAAAATACTACTGTAAAAATTGTTTTCCATATTATAGTAGATTACTTTGCATAAAGGGAGAAAATCTCAAACTACTGGTTCTGGAAGATTCAGTTCTCAGTCTGTCTGGGACATTACCATAGTAATTTTAGAGATGCTTATAAAATGTGAATATACTTCACCAGTGGACCTTTTCTTTTTGCTTGAATTACTGTAAACTAAAAATTGGATGAACATCTAAAAAAAAATTTAAAGAAAGAAGAAATTCCTAAACCACTTTGGAGGTTGATTCTAATGCCAAAAGAGTGAAATCACAACATGTGAAGCACATTCCTGAATTCACTGTTAACCATGCATTTATTACTCTATAATTTTACAATATCCTCACATAATAATAATAATAATAATAATAATAA
>SJYC01142995.1:0-10470 GCA_006408675.1 Madoqua kirkii
CAGATGGTTTAGGGCAAAAGAGTAGAAATACACATTTTTTTTAAATTGATCATCTGTTTCTTGTCACTTTTACCTGAATAAATAATAAGCATATCATTACAGAAATATTACAGAACTTAATTATCATCTACCTCATCTCTACAAAAATATGCCCTTCTTCCATTTTATCCACGGTAGTAAATGATATACTCGCAACACTGTTTTTAAGTCCCAAACCACAAAGCCATGCTAGATTTCCTTCTTTCCCTCCTTCAATGTCCATCATTCCTTCATTAAAAAGTCATCTTTGTTCTACTTTGAAAAATTATCTCAAATATACCTATGTATATATACAATATTTAACTCAAACATATATATATATATATATATATTTATCAAATATGTGTAGTTATATTACTACTACAATCAACATTAGCCCAGGACTTCAATATTCTTGCCAGAATACTATAAAATCTACAACAACATCCTGGTTGATCACTCAGGCCAATTTTGTTTCTTATAATATATTCATCTATTATTATCTTGAGTGGCCACTTAGGATCTCTAGCTCACTGACTGAGCTAACCAAGAGGCCTTGTGAAGTGTCTTTTGAAACATAAACTAAACCAATCTACATCCCTACTTAAAAGCAGTCCAAGTTTTTATGCTACACTTAGAGTAATATTAGTATTACACATATACACCTCTTCGACTCTGTCTTTACGGCTTCCTGTGTTCCAGTCACACTAATTTTCTTATTCTTCCTCGAGCACATTCATGTGTGTTATTTGTGCATGTTACTCCCTCATCCTAGAGCATTCTCTCCCCATGTCTGTCATGATAGGCTCCTTCTTGTCAGTAAGGTCACAGATCAGTTGTTACTCCCTTAGGAACTTCTTTCCTGATCATCCTGCCTAAGAATCTTACCCTCATCACTCTCTATTACATCAAATGGTTTTATGTTATTTCTAGCATCTATTGGAGAAGGCAATGGTATCCCACTCCAGTTCTCTTGCCTGAAAAATCCCATGGACAGAGGAGCCTGGTAGGCTGCAGTCCATGGGGTCGCTGAGGGTTGGACACGACTGAACGACTTCACTTTGACTTTTCACTTTCATGCATTGGAGAAGGAAATGGCAACCCACTCCAGTGTTCTTGCCTGGAGAATCCCAGGGACGGGGGAGCCTGGTGGGCTGCCATCTATGGGGTCGCACAGATTCGGACATGATTGAAGGGACTTACCAGCACTGATTACTAAAATAACGCATTTGTTAATGTACCTACTTATATAGTCTATCTTCCCCCTTTCTTGTGCTTGGTTCAGGAACCTTGACTTTATCACTCAGGATACTCTTACCTGTACCTGAACCCTGAGTGAATGAAGTCTTAGCACTACCACAGCAGATTTGACATTTAGAAATCTCCATAACCACTTGTTAGTAAAAAAATTTTCTTGTAGGTTGAATTATAATTAGTATGAAATTCAAGAGAGATGCTTGCCTAAATATTGACTTAGAGATGAACTTTTCTATTTTCTCAAACACCATTTTCTGTTTAAGTCTAGATCTTGTGTGTCATCAATAGAACCAAGGATGAATGTATGCTGATGCCTGGAGTGTCCTAGAGTATTGCTTCAAAAGGCAGAGGATTAAACTTAACAGTTATGGAGTTATTTGGGGCACGGCACCACATTTTTCTTTTAATTTTGAAACTTCTTTAAATAGCCTGTATTTTTAGTTGCCCATTATCCATTGAATTGATTCACAATAATTCAGTTAAATATGGAGGCACATTTTTCTAATTATGTGAAAATAATAAATGAAATATTTACTCTGTCACTCACAAAGTGATTTCCAGAAAGTTTAAGGGCTTAAATGCAGAAAACTAAGCTTTAATGTTTTAAACATATAACAGGATAGCTTTTATAAAACACACATGCAAAACAACCCATAAATCACAAGAAAGGTAGATTTGACTTTATTAAAATTAAAAAAAAAAAACTTACATATGAGAGAAGACCTGACAGAAAGTAAATCATAGAAGATTGGTAGAAGACATTTTGAATGTAAAACTAAAGTATTACTCATAATATATTTTAAAAAACTGTTAAAAATAGTACCATATCTACCCTCTCCCACTCCCAGCACCCACACACACACACAAACATACACACAAAGGGCCAAAGGATATTCACTGAAAAATTTAAAAATCCAAAGAGCAAGTACTCAGATTAGCAAAAGTCCAATATCATTTGTAAGTAGAGAAATAAAAATATTTTTAAAATTGAGATACCATTTCACATAGAATGTGGAAATAGAAACAGCCATGAACTCACAGTGGATTATATAATGGTATAATTTTGCACAGCAATTTGTCAGTAGCCAATAGAGGTGAATATGTGCTTTTCCAACAGCTGAGCATGACCATTTCTAAGAATATTTGCTAGATGAGGTCTCAAACAATATACAAGAAAACCTGCTCAGAGATGTTAATTGCATTGTTTGCAATGAAAACAAATTAGAAACCACATAAATATTCATCAAAAGAAAATAAATAGATGTTTGGTCTTAAAAAAAATGGTCTTACATTTAAAATGAGTGAACTAGAATGGACAGTTAGATAAAAATTTTTAGAAACATAATGTTTAGTGACTAAACATTGCATATAGACATAAATATGTGTGTATGTGCTCAGTTGTCTTGATTCTGCAACCCCATGAACTGCAGCCTGCTATGCTCTTCTGTCCATGGAATTTTCCAGGCAAGAATACTGGAGTTGGTTGCCATATCCTACTCCACTATTTATGTAAAAGTTAACAGTAATTTAAATTTTAACACAATCTATATATTGATTAGAGATGCATAAATGTCTGGTGAAATATGAAAACATGCATAAGAAGAATTCACACTTACCTCATGGTAGTTCCTACCCTTGCGGAGTTTGGGTTGAATGGAAAGAGTATTGCTATAGCTTCATTGTTTCTAAAAATATATGAATCATATATGATAAATGGGCTTCCCTGGTGGCTCAGATGGTAAAGCATCTGCCTACAATGTGGGAGACCCGGGTTCGATTCCTGGGTCAGGAAGATCCCCTGGAGAAGGAAATGGCAGTCCACTTCAGCACTCTTGCCTGGAAAATCCCATGGACAGAGGAGCCTGATAGGTTACAGTCCATGGGGTCACAAAGAGTCAGACATAACTGAACAACTTCATTCATTCATATAAGATAAATATTAATATTATATTTGGGTAGAAATATATAGGAATTAAGTTACTATTTTTATTTTTCCTATGTTTTAAATAGTGTATGTGTTAGTTTCCTATGGCTGGTATAATAAATTACCACAAAATGGTAGTTTAAAATTACAGATATTTATTGTTTTGCATTCTGGAGGCCAGAAGTCCAAAATCAGTTTTGCTAAGCTAAAATCTAGGTGTTGAGAAGACCATTCTTCCTCTGGAGGTTCTAGGAGAGAATCCATTCCTCTCTTCCTCAGGTTAATTTGAGTACTGACATTCCTTGGCTTGAAGCCCCATCAATTTTTCCCTGCCTCTGTTTTCACATCACTTTCGCCTCTGTGTCTGATCTCTCTCTGCCTCTCCAATTAGAACCCTTGTGATGGCAGTAAAGGCACATGTGGCTAATCTAAGCTCATTTAGCATAAATTTTATCATGTAAGGTAACATACACAGTTTTCAGGGGTTAGATTCTAACATGGTTGGGGCTACCATTTAGGCCACTACATTTTATAACAAATAAAAGGAAATAAATCAAACCAAAGAATAGTATTTTCCTTTTTCCTTCCTTTTCTTTTTCAAACAGATATTTGTAGAGGACCTATTATATACTAAGTACTCTTTAAAAGTTGAGGATACAATAATTAGTAAGATAATAACTAAGTGCCAGACTGAGGAATTTTACATTGGAGTGTCAAAAAGACACAGTAGGTAACTATGTAAATGAAAACACTGTAAAACGTGATAAATACGATGAAAAATACTAATGGGTGACCAAAAACAAAAGACAGCTACTTTATTTTCCTAGGGCAGGTCTTTCTGATTGTATGTCATTTAAGTTATTACTAAGGCTGAGAAGGGCTCATGAAACAAAGAACCAAAGAAAGAACTGAGGAAGCAATAAAGTCCTATCTACCAATTATGAGTTTAATGACCTTGCTAAGTGACTTAATTTTCCTAAGCCTTATTTTCCCCTCCAGTAAATGAGTAATAACACCTCCTTTTTTATCCTTTTTGTGGAAGATAAGCATAAGATGTCATAGTAATTAAGTCTCAATAGAGAATAATTACTGATATACAGAAATAATAGGAAACTGCCCTATTATTGTTTGAAAGCTTTCATCACACCTGCCATACTAATTTCCTTATTTTCAAAATTATCATCATTAATGCCATTTCTTTAAACTATCTAGCATAGTATTAATTTTATATTGAGATATTATGATACCTAAATGTGATTACATTAAGCCAGATTGCCCATCTTTCTTAGTAAAGGGACAGCAATTTTTCAGCCACTTCTCAGCTTTAGGATTTCCCAGGTGCAGTGCTAAAGACTCTGCCTGCCAGTGCAGGAGATGCAAGAGATGCAGGTTCAATCCCTGAATTGGGAAAATCCCAGGAAATGGTAACCCACTTTAGTATACTTGTTTGGAAAATTCCATAGAGACAGGAGCCTGGTGGCCTACAGTCTATGGGGTCACAAAGAGTCAGACACCACTGAGCACATGCACACCCATACACACACACACACACACACACACACACACACACACACAACACCACACTCAGGTTTAAAACATAACTCACCCTACTCTTTGGTGTGAAGTAAAGCTGTGAAGTAGGTAAGGTTGCTATATCTATGAGATGATTTCAAGAACACTACAAATGGAAATCACTAACACCCACTGTCTTCTATATGCTGGACTCTGCCATACACTATTTACAGTTTTCTTCTTTAAGTTAGGTATTATGTTCTCCATATTAAAAGAGAAACTAAATTTCCATAAAAAGTAAGTAATTTTTTTCAAATTTACAAAGCAAGTAAATGCTAGAGCCCAAGACTAAAATTAGATTTGCCTGACGAAGCACTTCTCTCTCCCATATTTACATTTCAGGTCAGTTCAATTCAGTTGCTCAGTCGTGTCCGACTCTTTGCGACCCGATGAATCGCAGCACGCCAAGCCTCCCTCTTCATCACCATCTCTAGCAGTTTATTCAGACTCACATCCATCGAGTCCATAATGCCATCCAGCCATCTCGTCCTTGGTGGTCCCCTTCTCCTCCTGCCCCCAAACCCTCCCAGCATCAGAGTCTTTTCCAATGAGTCAACTCTTCGCATGAGGTGGCCAAAGTACTGGAGTTTCAGCTTTAGTATCATTCCTTCCAAAGAAATCCCAGGGTTGAGTTCTTTAGAATGGACTGTTCGGATCTCCTTTTAGTCCGAGGGACTCTCAAGAGTCTTTTCCAACACCACAGTGCGAAAGCACCAATTTCTTTCGCCTGCAATGCCATCATCATTCAAAAATGATAGAGAAAATTAACACATTTATCAGATATTTATTTTATTTATTTATATTATTTAGCATCTAGACCAACCATGTGCATACATGCATACAAACACATGGATGTATAGTATGAAATAGACTAACAGACTGATTTATTGTTCAATATAATTTATATTAGTCCAAATACAGAAATATGTATTAATTAATTTATTACAATTTCAGATGATTTAATTATATATGGCTTGGAAGGATGTAGTAAAATTTAAAACACCAAATAAGCAAATCATAATACCTACAATAAAATTTTTATAAATTATCAGAAAGTGGAGAGATGGCTAATAAAAGTCTCACTCTGATGTAAAAGTCATAGATAAAAAGGCTCACTAAAAACACCACCAAATATTTTTTCCTTCTGCAATGAGAAGCTTGTTTTGTATAAATCTGCATCTATTCCTGTGGAAAGAGACATGCATGAAGATAATGCAGATTTAACCCAAAAGGAATTTTTGTAAGCAAGGTTAGCAGGGATAGTAATACAGATGAGAAGTACAAGCTATACAATTTTCAAGCCCAGATGCAGAAGCAATAAGGGACTGCTACTCAAAAGCAACAATTTGGTGGCAATTTAGGTCTAAACACATTAAGATTAGAATCAAATGAGTGTGATCGACTCTCATATCCTTGAATTTTCCCTGGATGGAATAGACAACTCAGCTACATGGCAATAACCTCCTGGCTGATTTTGACCTAGAGACTTTCTAGTTCATTACCTTCCTTAGTATTTTAGTCCAGGGAAAACCAATTTCAATTCTATTAAAGGGATTCTTGCTATTATGCCTCTTTGTCTCTCTCGTTCATTTTTTTAAAGATTTTTTTCTTCTACCTTATCCGAACATATTTTAACAGACAACATCAGTTTTGCTTTGAAATAGGTAGTGTTTCTACTATGATCTTACCTAATAAATGACTGCAAAATTTCTGAAATACATGCTGCCAGTTGCAATGAAATATTAACACTTAAAACGTTTTGATTAGTTATTTATATCCACAATTAATTGAAGTATTAAGAATTGAAAATGTATTTATAGGACATCAAATTGATTAGATTACATTTGCACTTTCACTTACTTTACAGAAAATCAAAGTCAGAGCATTTGCACAGTGACGCCAGTCCCCAGTACTTTCTACATATCCAGCATCCTTGTCAGTTATTAAATCAGTGTGCTTCATTTTCTCAGCATAGCCTTATGCTACTGCAGAAGTGATGTGAACAGTAGAAGCAACTGCTTGAATTTCTCAAATAATCCAAGCAGAAATAGAAAGTTTGCTTGAAGCACTATTGTTATCCTTCTCTTCACAAGTTGAGTCATCCCCAAGCCTGTCAATCAAATGTCCTCTCTGTTAGATGGTTCCACTCTCTTAACCACCGTTGCTCAAAATGTCTAGACCTCATACATTTTCTTATTTTATTCTTGGAAACTCTTAAAAATATAGACCTCATTTTTGATAGAAAAAGAACTCTAGCAACATTTTTTTTGTAAATTAAATATTTTATTATGCATTTCCATATAAAATTTTCTAATCCTCATAGCAACATGATTCTATTTCCTCCACCATATAAGTCATTATGAAAACAGGCATATTATGCATGGCTATGTGAATTTTTGAACATTAAAATACACACATATAAATAATGTTAATACTTTCCATGGTAGATTATGTGTTTATTCAGAAGTAACTACCACTCTGCAAAGAAGTATTTAGTGTTTTTCTTAGAAAATTAAATTGAATATCTCTGATAGATTTGTTGAATTTCTAGAATTCTCTGCCCATAAAGAATTTATTCATGTCATCACTGCTGCACAACCTCATCAAACATTCTTCCATGTCAGAAATAGAACTTAGCCTGGCACCCGAGAGGGTCCTGATGTTCTCCATCCAGATAACAATCTTCTCTCTCCTTCCAAAATAATACTATCTTGATTTCTATCATCAGAAACATCCTTGGTTTTCTCTATAATATTTATCATTCAAGTGTTCATTCATATACACTATTGTATCATACAATTTTTTAAAATTGGATATGTAATTTAAATCTCTTTTAAGCTTCAGGGTCATTTTCTATTTCCTTAAATTTTAAAATGTTAATTATTAAGCCATTTGAACGGTAGAGTTTCTGGCAGTTTGAAGATGACAGATTTCATGCTCACTGTGTAATGCAAAGTGCTACTGTGACTTCTGTATTCTTGTAAACTGGCCATTGGGTCCAGAGAATTGATGAGACTTAAGCTTGATCCCTATGCCAAGTCCACGTGTGATGGTGTGCTTATGTGTGTGTGTGTGTGTTCAGGAGACATATCTGAGTGGATTCTGCTATTCTTTTGGATGTTAACTTCAGTTGTTAACACCCAGATTTTTTATTTGATTGGAAATTCCAAAATGGTGATAGTTTACCATTTTATCTCATTTACTAACTGACAGAATCGTATAAAGAAACACTTTTCCTTATCTATTATTGAGTTGTACAGAAGTAAAAAATGCAGAATAAATATTTGATTCTTTACTCTCATTTACCAGAGATTTGTGAATGCTTCTAACAGCCTCTTACTGCCCAAAACCTCAAGAAAAAGAGGTGGACTAAACTCTTAGATGATGAGAAACCACATGGAGAGAGGGACCAGATGAAATCTGAGTCAGTTATCATCATGAGACATCTTGGGTCAAAAGGCGCCCACACCCCTCCCTGCTCAGCTATCAGCTGACTTTCACTGTAATAATGTTCCCAAAAGACCAGTAGTAAGAAACATTCCAGCTGAACCCAAATTGCTAAACCCAAAGAATTATTGGCAAATTGAAATGCTGTTTTAAGCCATTCTATTTTCAGGTGATGTTTTATAATGAGATAGATACCTGATGCATTATGTTTAAAGATAAAACGTCTCCTGAGTCCATATTGATATTTCCAATTCAAATTAGACTACAGGCTTCTCATCTAGATCTTCTTCTACATTAAGAAGTCTGTTCCTGAAGAACACAGAGGATGATAATTACTCATTTGCTTTGTTTCACAGTATCTACACAACAGTCTCAGAAAAACAATAATGATACTAAGTGTCAATTATGATCACTAAAAACTATGTATGTTTTCAATGTACATTCCCCAAATTTTCCTTGAAGATTTTAATGTTTGGGTATATCTATATCATCATATTTCTTACTCATTAAATATACTCATTCCATGTTGAGAGAAAAACAAGTGATGATTGACTGAAGTAAGAACATGGATGTTCACTTAATCTCCATTTTATAACTATCTATATATTTAATACATAGCAGAAGTCACCCCACAATGTTTATCTAGTCATTTTTGCTCTCTGAAGCTAATTCATTTCTATAAGGTTTTCTTGTATATTAGGATAAACCATAGGAACTGTCTCCTTGAGTTTTGTGTGTTGGTACCAGCTTATGACTTTCATAATTAAAGGTCAGTTTTACTAGATATGAACAGTTTATCACATTTCCTTTTTATAAAAATCTTACATATTTATTTTATTTTCTTCTGAAGTATAATACCGCTGTTGGAAAGCCCATTCTGTTGTTTTCCTCTATTTCTTTGCACTGATCACTGAGGAAGGCTTTTTTGTCTCTCCTTGATATTCTTTGGAACTCTGCATTCAAATGAGAATGTCTTTCTGTTTCTCCTTTGCTTTTCACTTCTCTTTTTTTCACAGCAATTTGTAAGCCCTCCTCAGAGAGTCATTTTGCTTTTTTGCATTTCTTTTCCATGGGAATGGTCTAAAACCTTGTCTCCTGTGCAATGTCACAAACCTCTATCCATAGTTCATCAGGCACTGTATCAGATCTAGTCCCTTAAATCTATTTCTCACTTCCACTGTATAATCATAAGGGATTTGATTTAGGTCATACCTGAATGGTCTAGTGGTTTCCTTACTTTCTTCAATTTAAATCTGAATGTGGCAATAAGGATTTCATTATCTGAGCCACAGTCAGCTCCCAATCTTGTTTTTGCTGACTGTATAGAGCTTCTCCATCTTTGGTTGCAAAGGAGATAATCAATCTGATTTTGATGTTGACCATCTGATGTCCATGTGTAGGGTCCATGTGTAGGGACACATGATGTCCATGTGTAGGGTCTTCTCTTGTGTTGTTGGAAAAGGGTGTTTGCAATGAGAAGTGAGTTTCTTGGCAAAACTCTATTAGCCTTTGCCCTGCTTCGTTCTGTACTCCAAGGCCAAATATTCCTGTTACTCCAGGTGTTTCCTGACTACGTACTTTTGCATTCCAGGACCTTATAATGAAAAGGACATCTTTTGGGGGTGTTAGTTCTAAAACGTCTTGTAGGTCTTCATAGAACTGTTCAGCTTCTTCAGCATTACTGGTTGAGGCATAGACTTGGATCACCATGATAATGAATGATTTGCGTTGGAAATCAACAGAGATCATTCTGTCATTTTTGAGATTGCATCCAAGTACTGCATTTCAGAGTCTTTTGGTGACCATGATGGCTACTTCGTTTCTTCAAAGGACTTTCTGCCCAGTATATATAATTGTTATCTGAGTTCAATTCACCCATTCCAGTCCATTATAGTTTGCTGATTCTTAGAATGTCAACGTTCACTCTTGCCATCTCCTGTTTGACCATTTCCAATTTGCCTTGATTCATGGACCTAACATTCCAGGTTGCTATGCAATATTGTTCTTTACAGCATTGGAACTTTCTTCTATCACCAGTCACATCCACCGCTGGGCATTGTTTTTGCTTAGGCTCCATCCCTTCATTCTTTCTGGAGTTATTTTTCCACTGATCTCAAGTAGCATATTGGGCACCTACCGACCTGGAGAGTTCATCTTTCAGTGTCCTATCTTTTTGCCTTTTCATACTGTTCATGGGGTTCTCAAGGCAAGAATACTGAAGTGGTTTGCCATTCCCTTCTCCAGTGGACCAC
>SJYC01142996.1:0-13082 GCA_006408675.1 Madoqua kirkii
ACATAATTTGCTGATTTACCTAATTATTTTTAATATATAACTATTATGCATAATAATATTACACATAATACATTATCAATATGATAATATAAGTATATTAATATATAAAGTTATAATTTAATATTATATAATAATGTATATTTATATATAACATATAATTCTATACAGTAAAATCTTCTCCTTCTAATGGGTCAACATATTATAAGCTTCAATTTGGTATATTAAGATAACCATCTGCTATTTTTTTAACTCACTTCCTCTCTTGTCCCCACTACAACTGCTCAGAACCTCCAGTTTTTATTCTACTAGCCTTCTACTTTCCTTTACCAGGTTTTACATTTCAAGTCACCCTTTCACATCAGAATCACCCCTTTTTACATTACCATTCTGTACCTTTATTTGGTAAAACTTCAAAGTTTGTCAAATCCAACTGTTTCTCTAAACTATATGTCCATTCAAGAGCTAATGGCTGGAGAGTAATAGATCCCCATATTGAGTCTTATCACTTTCAATTCTGGATTACCAACTTCAAATGAAATATTGATGCCAGTCACTAAGCAGGAAAGAATTCACCTGCAGTGCAGGAGATGTAGGCTTAATCCCTAGGTTGGGAAGATACCCTGGAGGCGGAAATGACAACCCCCTCCAATATTCTTGCCTGGGAGAGTTCCATAGATGGAGGAGCCTGGCGGGCTACAGTCCACTGGATCGCAAAGAGTCAGACACAACTGAGCACATACACACAATCAAACAGCAACACTAGTCACTCTTCCTGATGACTATTTTATAGCTTCTCTTTCTCCTCAAACACGCATATTCTTCTCCAGCCCCACTCTTGATGATGATGATCCTATTAAATATTCAGGAAAGGTAGAGGAAGTGGAATTAAAACAGATTTTCCACTGATTCTGACTACAGCTACCCATCTGTGCTGGGACCACATACTCTGCCTTTTAGCCAGTACTATGGGTTAAACTGCAGGCCCACTAGATCAAATCTCCTTTTCTACAAAAGGTCTGTGGTTTTTGTCTTTTCAATTTTCCCCCCTAACTTCTGCCCTAAATATAGCTGGAATTTTTGAGGAGAGAAAAAGGAAGAGAAAATAAGAAATTTCTTATCTCATACTCTTATACTAATATATATTACCATGGTATAGTATAGTACTGTACTAATATTATATTCTGACTTCTAACTCTCTGGCCCTTGCAGATAATAAAACTGCTTCTATCCTGGACAACTTTCAAGGTTCTTCAGAAGTTCCCTGCTGGGTCCTCCTAACCAAAGATCCTTTGATGTATCTGATACCTCTTCTTCAGCTAGACACTTTGATCTCAGCTCCACTTTCAGACATTAACTGCAGAGTTTCCTCACCCTCCCAGGCAATCTTCGAGAGGACAGAAAAAGTCTCCATGCTAGATGTCTTCCACTTTGCCTACCTCTAGTCTACAGAAAACGGTCCTATATCCCCTGTCTTCAGTGAGAGTGTTCAACATCTACTGTGGCCCTCTGGGGACAACTTCGGCTCTGCCACCACCACACTCGCTGTGTCAGGTGTCAGTCCTTGGGTCCTCCAACACAGGACATGCAAATCAGGCTTCAGGGATGCTTCAGGTTTCAGGCGCTTCTTAAGGAATGTTCCACTTCTCTCCCATTTGTCCTCACAGAGTGGTGTTCTGCTGTTCTGGCTCCTTTGCTGTGTAGCAAACCATTTTAAACTTACTGGTAAGTAATTCACGTTACAGAGCTAGCACACTTGGTGGGTCAGGAATTATAGTCGAGTTGACTTGGACATCATGCTATCTGGAAGCCCATCCTGGAAACTCTTGAAGGTGGGAGGCAACTTGACCACTGGGATATGAAATCATCTGAAGATATTTTCAGTCAGTGGATAGCAATTGATTCTAACTATCAACTACAGCATCTACAGAAGTTTTGGACATGCCTAGTTTTACCTTTTCCAGGGGCCTTGATGCGGTTGGATTTTATACATGTAGTTTTGGCGTCAAACCGAGTATCCAGCTAAACGGGTGGAAGCTTTCTTAGCTTTCTGGCCTAGCCTCAGAAATATACAGCATCACCTCTGCCACTTTCTGTTGCTTACAAGTGAGTCACACTGAAGATTCAGCAGAGAGAATTTGACTTTGCTTCTAGATAACAAATATCAATGTTCTGAGATTATTGTGATCAACTCTGAAAATGCCATATAACACATTTTCTCTTAAGGTAACTTTACTAACTACATTCTTTCTTCAAAACACACATCCTGAATATTTTATAAACTTGATCTGAATGAGAGGTCCACATGTTACTGAATATGTTATCATACATTTCCTCAGTAAATTACACATATTTAAGTGTCACCTAACTCTGGTATGCCACATCTTGTTATACAATTTTAGCATGATATTACACAATTTTAGAATTTTATTACAGAAAAAGACAAAAAGAAGTAGCTCTTCCATTGTCTTCTGTCACCTGGTAACAAGCATCAACTTCTGTGCACAGAAGAGTAAAGGAAACTCCAGATTATACACCTGCCTTTCTTGGTCACAAGAATAGCAAATTTTCCTTTTGCAGTTTTTAAGAAGTTGAGGAAGAGCTCTGTCCTTTCAGCTGGAAGTTCTAAGTACTAGTCCCAAGGGCCTTAAAACTGTAACAAGAAAATTACAAAAAGACTTTCCTGGTGGCCCAGTAGATTAGAATCTGCCTGTCAATGCAGGGGACATGGGTTCGATTCCTGGTACAGGAAGATTCCACATTCTTCAGAGCAGCTAAGCCCATGTGCCACAACTACTGAACCCCCCTCTCTAGAGTCCAGGAGCTGCAATTACTGAAGCCTGAGTGCCTAGAACCTGTGATCTGCAACAAGAGAAGCCACCACAACAGAAACCTGAGCACCTCAGTGAAGAGTAGGCCCTGCTCACTGAAGTTAGAGAAACCTGGTGCAAAGCAACGAAGACCCAGCACAGCCAGAAACAGAGAAAGAAAGAAAGCCACAAAATAGAGAAACACATAGTGTACTCTAGTGATTAAGTAAATAGTTGTTTTTTTTTTTTTTTTTTCTCCAGGCAAGAATGCTGGAGTGGGTTGCCATTTCCCCAGGGATCTAACACAGGCTCCCTGCATTGGGAGTGTGGAATCTTAGCCATCAGACTGCCAGGGAAGTCCCTCTTCTTACATTTTTGAGTTGACATTATTCTCTCTCCTAAAAAAACCTTTTCCTCTACCCAACATTAGTTGTTTTTTTTTTTTTTTTTTGGTAAGAAATACAGAATACAGCAACAACCTGATATAGTTTTGAAATTATTTAAAGTGTTATGAAGCCAGGAGACCTGAATTTTCTATACGATCGCTTAGGAGGCCACCTTTTTAGAAGAAAAGTTACATTTGTACAGATAATATTTCTCTTAGCAAAACTTTCATTTTTAATTATGGATTTCATCTCTATCAAGCATGTTCCTTATGATTCGATTATGTAAAAAGTACGTGAGTGTCTATAGCATTCTGTGAGATTGGGGAGAGTTTAGAAAGGGTTAACAAAATACCCAACTCTCAATAAGGTTAATAAATTAGAGTCTGATAATTGCAATTGCTTAACCTAGAATAGAATATTATTATTCCATTGTCAGAATTCTAACATTGTTAGAATAACATATGTTATCCTACGTACTGCTGCTGCTAAGTCCCTTCAGTTGTGTCCAACTCTGCACGACCCCGTGGACTGCAGCCTACCAGGCTCCTCCATCCATGGGATTTTCCAGGCAAGAGTATTGGAGTGGGGTGCCATACTATTTATAGCTGAACAATCTAATTTTTGGATAACAGGCATAATATATATTCTGGAGGTTACAACTTAAAAGCTGTAAGATCCACTCTGTGGGTCTTTCTTAAAGAAAGAAGATATTCACATTTATCATTTGTCTTAAGACTGTTGATCTGAAGAGAAAAAACAAGGCTTCGGGAGATATAACTTGCCTTAGAGGAGGGGCACACCATGCCTTAGGGAATGTTCTTGTAACTACACTCTGAGCAGTGTAGACTGTCTAAATGCATTGCGAGTCTGTAGAAGTAAGATGACATTAACCATAGAAGGCAGCCCAACAGCTGGGCTGCTGCTACTGCTGCTAAGTAGCTTCGGTCATGTCTGACTCTGTGTGACCCCATAGACAGCAGCCCACCAGGCTCCCCCATTCCTGCTAGGAGGGATATTTCCCAGATATTTTGAATCATGGGACTGGATCTGAGAGTAACCATAATTAGAAATAGCTGAATCTCATCCTATCTGTTGGAAGGCAATTTGTTATCTCTGATCTTATTTAAAGTTTTGCTTTTACTACTACTGTGGGGAGTCTAGGAAAATGTCTCTCCTCAAACTTAAAGTATAGGAAGAAAAGAAATAGAACCCTTAGGAAAGCCGGCCAGGCAGTATTGAAGCTGATTTAAAATAGAGTATTCAATAGCCTGTGGACAGACTGGAAGGCCATTATCTAGAGACTGCTTTTTGTTAAAGCAAGTAACAACCAAGAAAGATTTATCTAACAAGTAGGTTTTGGAAGGTAAAAACCTTCCAAAAAAAAGCCTTCAGTTTTCCATTTTTAATCTAGATTTTTTAATTGATAAAAGAACAAAACATGTTCTTTGGAGTTATGGAAATAACCACCAAAATAAACAAACATATATACGGAAAATGGCTCTGTAAGGAAAATAGAATAAAGATTTAAACTCTAGTAAGTTACGTAAAGTTATATGAATTATATAGCTCATATATATAAATTGATTTTATAAGAATAAACATTCAGAACTAAGTACAAAAATAATTCAGCAGCTCAATTTTATACAAGATATTCTGAGGCCAGGTGACATTTGAACTACATACTTTATAATAGTGAGAAAAGGAAAAAGTGGGCAGAAAAAAACCATTTCAGGAATGGAATTGAGGAGAGAAAATGTGTATTATATGTGGGAAGAAGTGGTTTGGCTAGATCATACTGTGTAAAAATAGAATAGTAAAAGGTAGAATTAGAAAGTAGAATAAAATTCAATTGATAATTCAAGGAATATAAATTTCTTCAAAAACCATAAGATGTAAAATGTTGTTAGGTGCTCTGATTATGTAATAATCAGAATATTTTGGATATTCTTATGAGAGATTAAATTGATAGCACATTGTAAGAAGTTTTGGGTATAGGACAGATCAGAAGCAGAGATACTCCTTAGCAACATATTTTAATCATTCAGTATATATCAAATGGATGCCAGAACAAGCTGAGAACAGAAAGAGTAGAGAAGGGAGACTTGGATATAAGAGTTACTGCAGTGGTATACTGCAAGGCTGGATATCTAGAATCATTTAGGAAAAAATGAAGAGTATCTGAAGTGATTCTATTATTTTAAAGCTAAGATCATCAAAACTGGAGGTTCCAAAGTAGAAACAGAAAGGTAAGAGAAAGAAAGATTTGGAGAATAATTAAAAGGGCCAAGAAAATGCAATTAGCTTTTTCTACATTTGGTTTTGAGTTTCTGACAGAATATTCAGATAAAATTTTTTATTTGCACCACTAAGCAGTTAGAAATCTGAGTATAAACCTCTTTTATGCTCAGACTTTTCCTTGCAATGAAATATAGAATTTTTGTTAAAACTTTTAATAGTTATTCTAAACTGCTTAGAGAATGCAGCCATAAAAATAATACACTCAATTGCCACTCCTTAATTCCCATTAAGTGTGAAAAAATATGAAATGAATGTTACATAATTTTATTGTACTAGATATTTGTGTCTGTGTTCACAGCTCTATTAATTTAGGTTAAGCGAAAATCTATTATGAAAAAACAACACTCTAGAAAGCACAACACTCCAGAAAGGAGTTAGTGTAAAGGCATTCAGATTGAAAAGTAGTTTTTAATACACACTTAAATGACAATTACATGGGTGAGAGTTGCTCATCATGTCTGACTCTTTGCGACATTATGAACTGTAGCACGTCAGGCTCCTCAGTCCATGGAATTCTTCAGGCAAGAATACTTGAGTGGGTTGCAATCCCCTTCTCCAAGGGATCTTCCCAACCCAGGGATCAAACCCAGATCCCCTGCATTGCAGGCAGATTCTTTACCACCTGTAACTGTACATATAAAGATTGGTGGTTCCTTCATTCACAGTAGAAGAAAAAGTCCTGTTTTATGGATTAAATTTCCATCTATATACTTATGGCCTAGACCTCACTCCTGCTTTCCCTACACACGTGTCTGACTGCTCACATAAGTTATCTTAACTGGGACTTCTGAAATTTATAATAGTGTAAAAATAAGAGGATAAAATACACACAAGATTTAGGGGACTTCTTTACAAAATCATTCAATGCTACTAAAGGGCATTTTTGTTCATTTACAAAGTAATTCTTCACAGACTCAAATATCTCCACATGAAAACAAAGAAACTAAGCACTGTTATACTTGGAGACATTTTTTGTATTTAACACCAGTTCTGACACAAAATACTTGAACTACAATCAATTTACTATGTGATTTGTAGCATGTATTTGTTGTTGTTGTTTAGTATGACCATTTTGTGACCCCATGGACTATAGCCTACCAGCCTCCTCTGCCCCTGAGATTTCACAGGCAAGAGTATTTGGGTGGGTTGCCATTTCCTTCTCCAGGAGATATTCCTGACCCTGGGATTGAACCTGCATCTCCTGCATTACAGGTGGACTCTTTACAGCTAAGCCACCAGGGAAGCCCCATGTAGCACATTTGTGTGTGTGTATGTGTGTGCTTAGTCACCCAATTGTGTCTGACTCTGTGACCCCATGGACTGTAGCCTACCAGGCTCCTCTATTCATGGGAACTCTCCAGGAAAGAATACTAGAGTGGGTTGTCATGCCCTCTTCCAGAGGATCTTCCCAACCCAGGGATAGAGCCCAGGTCTCTTGCAATGCATGGGGATTTTTTACCAACTGAACCAAGGGAAACCCAAGAATACTGGAGTTGGTAGCCTATCCTTTCTCAGGGGAACTTTCCAACCCAGAAATCAAACCGGCATCTCCTGCATTGCAGACAGATTCTTTACCAGCTGAGAAAGCAGGGAAGCCCTGTATAGGTAAATGCATTTAATTCCAAACTTTTTAATTTAGTAACTCACACAATTTTTAATCTCTTGGATTTTTTGCAGCAAAATTTGTTTTCCTAATATCGATTAGTTCTATTTTAAATGTTGAACCATTCAGTTAAATTTACAATAAACCATAGCCACAATTTTGTCATTCCATCTGATCACTATACATTGTCAACATTTTGACTTTTATGAATTTGAATGAAAATGTCAAGTGTTATTAAAATTAATAATCTTTCTATCTGAAGTAATGTCTTTGATATAAAAGTAGTATCATCTAACTGTGGAAAGCTTCTGTCAATGGAGCTATCACTTCATTTTTCACATGTGCACAAGAAAACTCAAAATTCTAAATGAGTGAAATTGTTTCAGAAGAAGAGAAGTTCCACCTAAATAAAAACAACAAAAAAAACTCATCTAAATGAAAAGTCAAACACCAGAAAGTGCTTACCTCCTGGAGTCATGTGTATTAAATCATTATCATCATCATCACGCAAAATCTTTTAAAAACTCTGCATATTTGACCTAGATTTTTGTCTTCTGATTTACTTGTTGTCAGCAGAACCACTTTGGCCCACCGTCAGTCCACTCAGGCTTTCATAACAAAATACCATAGACTGGGTGGCCAAACAAGAGGAATGTATTTCTTACTATTCTAGAAGCTAGGACGTCCAAGATCAGAGTGCCAGCATGGCTGATTTTTAGTGAGGACTCCCTTTTTTATTTCAGATCGCTATTCTTGTTGTGCTCTAGCATGGCCCTTATGGGGAAGGCGGGACTGAACTTTCTCTTCTTATAAAGTCCCCAGTCTTATTGGATTAGAATCTCACTGTTATAACCTCATTTACTTCCCTAAAGATTATGTCTTTATTCACATTGAGGATTAGAATTTCAACATATGAATTTTGGGGGAGCAGAGTTCATTCTATAGCACCAAAATAGTAGATGAGAAAAGGCCAACTATATTGTATAAGTACATATTCATTATCAACTTTTTTAAAAAACAAATTCTCAGTATTAAATGTTAATTAAATAATAATTTTCATGTATTTGATGTTATTACTGTCAAAGTGTTTATTGAACTACTGAACAATAAAATGAAAAAAATATTTTTTATAGCTACAGTATAAATTCAATGCTAAAACTACTATAGCAAGAGTGTTCAGACTACTGTCTTCATACCCTCTGGCAGGACTTCTCAGCTATTTTCTGTCCATATTTCACATATACCTAGCTTATATTTGTTGAAAGTTTCCACTAATTTGGCTTACCTTAGGCCTGGGGTTTTGTGCAACTTACAAGCACAATCAAGGCTATAATATTTTGCATCTGGTCTCTCCTATTACCACCAGTGGCTTCCCTGGTGGGAATACACAGAGTAAAAAGCAATGTGAATACAGAGGCAGAGTGTGAAGTGTTGCATCTATAAGTCAAGGAATGCCAAGGATTATTGGGAACAACCTGAACCTAGAAGAGTGGCATGGACTGAATTCTTCCTCAGAACTTTAAGAATCAACCCCAGCCTCCAGAACTCTGAAAGAATAAACTGTTGATTTAAGCCACAGTTTTGTTTCATTTGGAAATTGGTTGTAGCAGCCACAGTAAACTATTACTGCTAATACGAACCTTTTGTTAAAATAGAACTATTTTGTTAAGATATAAAATGCCAGGAGACATGCTGCGTTATACTCGACACAGGCAACAGGTATAAACCAAAACTTTTCGGCAATCTGTTTAAAGCATTTCTCAAATTTATTGTGTTCAGTTGAATTCCTTACATTATCCTCCTAGGTTCTATTGTTTAATCTTCTCCTCAAGTTAACAATTTCATGTTTCTATTTATCTCAAAAATATTGAAATTATTTATACTGCTGTCTTTCAAACTTAGACTGAAATTATTTGTAAGTCCCATCAACTTTAACTCTGAATTTATATCTAAATTCTACCACTTCTACTTCACCTCAACTATTCCCACCTTGGTCCAGCACATCTCCTCACTGGTCTCCCGGCTCCCAAGGGTTTCCATGGTGGCTCAGTGGTAAAGAATCTGCCTGCAATGCAGGACACTGGATTCAATCCCTGGGTTGGGAAGATCTTTTGGAGAAGGGAATGCTACCCACTCCAGTATTCTTGACTGGAGAATTCTATAAACAGGGAAACCTGGTGGGCTGCAGTCCACGGGCTTGCAAAGTGTTGGATGCTACTGAACACGTCCCCATGCATGCACATACACACACACACGCACACACACACATACACATGTGCAGTCTCTAAACATAGTAGCCAAGAAGATAGTTTTTAAAATCATGTCCGTGTAGCTTTTACAAAATATTCTCTTGCTTCTTATGTGTAATGAGTTGAACTGTATCCCTAGAAATTGGATCCCTAACTCTCTAGTCCCCCTGAAAAACACTTATTTGTAAATATATCATTATAGATGCACTTTGTTAATTTAGCTATGTCATATTAACAAAACTAATTACATCTGTAATGATCTATTTCCATTATGTTAGAATATAGCCAATATGAGAGCCAACCTAGACAGCATATTAAAAAAGCAGAGACATTACTTTATCAACAAAGGTCCATCTAGTCAAAGCTATGGTTTTTCCAGTAGTCTTGTATCAGTGTGAGAGCTGGACTATACAGAAAACTGAGCACAGAAGAATTGATGTTTTTGAATGGTGGTGTTGGAGAAGACTCTTGAGAGTCCCTTGGACTGAGAGGAGATCCAACCAGTCCATCTTAAAGGAGATAAGTCCTGAATATTCATTGGAAGGACTGATGTTGAAGCTGAAACTCCAATACTTTGGCCACCTAATGCAAAGAGCTGACTCATTTGAAAAGACCGTGATGCTGGGAAGGATTGAAGGCAGAAGGAAAAGAGGACAACAGAGGACGAGATGGTTGGATGGCATCATCATTGACTCAATGGACACGAGTCTGAGTAAACTCCGGGAGTTGGTGATGGACAAGGAGGCCTGGTGTGCTGCAGTCCATGGGGCTGCAAAGAGTTGGACATGACTGCACGACTGAACTAAACTGAACTGAATTAAATATGAGTGATCATTATTATAATGAAGGATAACAAATACAACTGGTGTCTTTATAAGCACAGGAAAGAGAGACACACAGAGGAAGAATGTAATGTGATGACAGAGGCAGAGACTGAAGTAACACAGATAAAAGCCAAGGAATGCCAAGGTTCTTAGATCACCACCAGCAGTTAGGAAAAGTCAAGGGAAAAAGTCTCTCCAAGAGACAGTAGTAGGAGAATGTCACTGCTGAAATCTTAATTTCAAATTTCTGATCACTAGAACTGTGATAGAATAAATGTAAGCTGTTTTAATCCACCCAGCCTGTGGTACTTTGTTTTGTGGCCCTAAGAATCTCATACAGCATATCACTCTGAGTAAAAGCCAGAAGTGTTACAATGACCTGTTTGGTCCTTAATAGTTTGGTTCCCATCTTATCCATGACCTCATTTCTCACTAATTTTTGCTTGGCTCTCTCTGCTGTAGAGACATTACTTTGCCTGCAAAGGTCCATATAGTCAAAGTTATGGCTTTTCCAGTAGTCATGTAAGGATGTGAAAACTGGACAAAAAAAGACTGAGTGTCTAAGAATTGATGCCATAAAAGTGTGGTATTGGAGAAGACTCTTGAGAATCCCTTGGACAGCAAGGAGATCAAACCAGTCAATCCTACAGAAAATCAACCCTGGATATACATTGGCAGGACTGATGCTGAAACTGAAGCTCCAATACTTTGGCCACCTGATGCAACTGAGTGACTCACTGGAAAAGACCTTGATGCTGGGGAAGATTGAAGGCATGAGAAGGGGATGACAGAAGATGAGATGATTGGAAGGCAACACCAACTCAATGGACATGAGTTTAAGCAAATGCCAGGAAATAGTGAAGGACAGGAAACTCTGACATGCTATAGTACATGGAGTCACAAAGAGTCAGAAATGATTGGGCAGTTGAACAACTGCAACTCTGCTGTAGACACATTTGTTGTTGTTGTTGTACCTCCAATATTCTATGCACGATCTTGCCTGACAAAATTGTCATTTTCTGTTGTTTTCCTGGAAAGCTCTTTCCCCAGGTGTCTTGACTGCTTGCTTTACTAATATTGGGGCTTTAGTAATATGCCATCATCTTATTAGAATGTCCCTACCCCACTCCAGTACTCTTGTCTGGAAAATCCCTGGATGGAGGAGCCTAGTGGGTTTTAGTCCATGGGGTCACGAAGAGTCAGACATGACTGAGTGACTTCACTTTCATTTTTCACTTTCCCGCACTGGAGAAGGAAATGACAACCCACTTCAGTATTCTTGCCTGGAGAATCCCTGGGACAGCAGAGCCTGGTGGGCTGTCGTCTATGGGGTCACACAGAGTCGGACATGACTGAAGTGACTTAGCAGCAACCACTATGTTTACAATTAAGACTATTGCTTCCAAATTCTCTACCCTCAATATCTTACTTTTACTTCCATAGCACTTTTCATGTACTTACATTCTATATATCAGAATTTTTTTCTATCTGTATTACCACTATGTTTCCAGCAATTGGTATAGTAGTTTACATACAGTAGAGACTCAAGATTTACTTCTCAAAATAATGAATATATTTAAAAATATGAGATATTCAAGGAAATTTGAACAATAAGTATGGCTGTGGTTGATTTCTGCTTTCTTGGTGAAGTATGAAGGGTTAGATAAAAAGGCTAAATTTTAGTAAAAAACCAGATTGTACATGACCATGTATGCTTTTCAAATATTTTGAATTTATCCTTTAGTGCAGTTGTTTTCAAAACTGTTTGGTTGAATTTTTGTTGTAGTTGCTTAAGTGAAAAACATTATTCAAACAAAATCTTATAAAAGATATGTAAAAGAGACAACGTTAAGCTTCTCAGCAGGAAGAAATAACGTGAGTCCCAGAATCCAGCCCTCTCTCTGTTCCTTTTCCTTTTCATAAGACCTGCAAGTCACTGTATTCACTTGGGGATTCATGAAATCACAAGGTAAAAAGCAGTACTTTAAGAGATAGAAAACCTCTGAAAGTTTTAAGCAAAGGAGTTACATGGTAAGATTTTCATTTTATTAGATAACTGGGGTAATAGTATGAGGGCTAAATCAGAGGCTTGCAAAACCAAAGACAAAAAGGCCAACAGGGAGAACTTCATGATAATCTAAAAAGGCAAGTGACTAGAACCTGAGTCAAGAAAATAACAGTTGGGAATATAGTCAATAAATGAGAAATAGTTGCATAAATCAGACTAGTTGATTAAGTTCATAGAATGAAAGGGAGAAAAGGAGACTTTAGGTTGCTTTGTTGAGTCGTACATAGGACCACTATGCCTGAAGTGGTCCCATTTACTCAAACAGGGAATACAGAGAAGCAGATCTGAAGAACAGTGAGTTCAGCTTGTACTAGGGAGGTCAGATGAATGGGTCCAGAGGCTTAGGGAAAAGCATCATACTGAGATATAGATTTCAGTATTACCTTATCCTTTACCATCTGAGCCACCTTCCCAGGTGGCCCTAGTGGTAAAGAACCCACCTGCCAATGCAGGAGATCTAAGAGATGAGGGTTCAATCCCTGGGTTGAGAAGATCCCCTAGAGGAAGGAATGGCAACCCACTCCAGTATTCTTGCCTGGAGAATTCTCATGGAAGAGAAGCCTGGTGGGCTATAGTCTATAGGCTCACAAAGAGTTGAACACAACTGAAGCAGCTTAGCACAGCACAGTACATTCTTCAGCATTCACTCACTAAGTCAAAAATATTCATTGTGTTCTTTCTATATTTGAGCTGCTTTGAAAGTTGAAGATAATGGATAAGAAAGCTGTGGTATATATACACAATGGAGTATTACTCAGCCATTAAAAAGAATACATTTGAATCAATTCTAATGACTTGGATAAAACTGGAGCTGATCATACAGAGTGAAGTAAGCCAGAAAGAAAAA